>JBBPOF010000999.1:0-13991 GCA_038091315.1 Porphyrellus cyaneotinctus | reverse complement strand
CCAACAATACATTCAAATATATAGGTCAAGCTTCTGAACAATGGGTACAAAGTTTATGCTGGAGTATAATAAGATCCAATTCTCTGTCCAAGTTACAATTCACAAATATTATTGGAGAAAAATATAATCTCATATATGAACAATATTAATTATCAAAGAGCAAAAACTATCAAGTCATTATTGCAAGGCTCAACCTTAGTGTTGAATTATAATATTATAAAAGAACAATACTATTTTATCTACAATATAAACTACTGCTACATAAGATATGGGATAGTACCAGTTAAGGTTACAAAAAAGCGAAAACTAAACTTGAAAAAGAAACTTACAAGTTACTCACACATGTGTACATCATTTAAGTATAAACTCTAAGGACTAGAGGACTCTTGACTTTGAGGTGGATATAACTCAAGGTCAAGAGTGAAGAAATTAAAAAAAGAGAAAGGATGGCTTTATATACCATGTACTATATAGTTATTATGAATATTTTCCCATGCTTTGACCACCTCAATGTGTTATGATATATACTTCCCAGAATATTATGTGAACCATATAATCACCAAAACATTTTTGGATGATAATATGAACATTTTCTAACGCATTATATAGTCATATAATCATCAAAAACACTTATTGTACATGATACTTTAACAATATATATATATAACCAGGTAACCACATTAGCTGACCATGTGAACACTTATATTTTCATCTCATAATTAAATACAATTGCAATATGTATAATGTCATACCAAGGTAAGGACAAACCAGTGATGTGGGACTGCATAGGCGGTGAAGACGACCTAGGAGTTGGCTGTTTGTGTTTTCGACTAAGCCATTGACCCATGGTGCGTGCACAGCTGTTACATGGTGCTTGGTTTCATTGGCCTCACTGACAGTATCCAACCTTAGTTCTGATGATTCCAGATCCCAATATCCAGAACCACCATTCCGGAACCACTGCTGGAATTTTCCTGCGCACTTCCAGACTTGGAACCACTGGAAGGTCTGGAACCACCGGAACCACTTCCAGAACATTCCCGTGCTTTTCCAGAAACATCGGAAGTATTGGAAGTATTGGAAATTGTCAAAATGTTCTTTCAGGTTCGCTACTACAATATTGCAGGTAACATAATACGAGTATACCTCCACCCATAGTATATATATCTTCACCCCGCTTACAAGCACCTCAGTCATTTCTGCCATCTTAGGCAGCGGCTGAGGTGAGTACCTTTTACTTAGTTTTTCATTCCTAGCTAATGTACTGTAGCACTGGGAAATTCCTGCCCTTCTCTTAGGTGAATAATTAGTCGTTTCCGCCATCTTAGGCAGCGGCCTGTTTCTCAATAGACGAACCACAGGCAATGTCTTTGGTGCGTTGCATGTCCTCGAGATACTCTACATCGGGAACGCTGAGCACTGGGCAATTCCTGCCCTTCTCTTAGTTTTGTCATTCAGTCTCTCCATGCCATGAAATGCAAAATCTACTCCACCGTTGCGAGTGAAGATGCAGACATCAAAGCCCATCTCAACCATCTCCACTCCCTTCGTGAGTGCCTTGCACAATCGAATCACCATATTGATGATGAAGAATTGAAGGAGATCTTGGTTAACTCGCTTCCGGCCAGCTGGGAATTGTTCACGCAAGGGTATCTTGGTTACCAGACCAGGAGAAGCCAAGGAAATGCATGGGCACAGGGTATGTCCATGCAGGATTTCATTGCGTGTATTTGCGAGGAACAAAAGCGGCGAGAGTGGCAACAAGAGTCCACAATCGGAACTGCTTACTCAGCGGCTGGACCCAGCAGTCACACCCAAAGCACGTGTGCTATTTGTAAGTGCACCAATCATACCACTGCAAAATGTTGCTTCAAAGGGAAGCCTCAGTGCGGGATATGCAATAAATTTGGGCATAAAGATGCCGAATGCTGGAGGAACCCTGCAAACAAAGGCAAGGGGAAGGTTACGAAAGGAAAGAAAAAACAGCCTACCCCGAAGGGGAAAGAGCAAGCTAATAGAGCTACCACCCCAGACTCAGAGAGCACTGGAGAGGACTTACCAAAAGCATTCTCCACACATGTAAATATAGACACAGAAATGAAGGCGGTCAAAGAGGCCGAATATTCTGCTTATCCATGGATTGCAGATTCAGGTGCGATGACACATATCTGTGCACAGCGAGAGGCATTTACTCAATATGTCCCACTGCAAAATAAAACAATAACTGGGCTTGGTGACATACCTGTCACAGCAAGTGGCAAAGGCTGTGTTACCATATCAAGCTGGATTGGCAATCATGCCATACAAATAAAACTAAATGATGTCCTTCATGTACCCACGGCATGTGAGAATTTACTCTCCCTTGGTCGTATTGACGCCATTGGAGGTAGATCCGTGTGCGAAAATTCACAAATAATGATTTACGGGCCGGATAATAACACCATGGCTGAAGGACATCTAAAAAATAAATTATACTACCTCACAACAGGTAATAAAGTAACCACACAGGCGAATGTGGCAATGAAAATCAAAACAGCCTATACCTGGGAGCAATGGCACCGTCGTCTGGGCCATATTGGAATGACCAGACTTCGCAAGCTCCACGGGAAGGACCTTGCTGACAGATTTTCCGTTCTTGACAGCCCGCAAAATTTTGATTGTGAGGCTTGCATTCAGGCAAAACAATGCTGTGAGAGCCCACCAAAGATAGCAAGCCCCCGGACATGCCAACCGGGAGAGCTGATCCACACAGACATTTGGGGACCTGCCCGCATCACTTTGAATAAAGGCTACCGATACTACATTTCATTCGTCGACCATGCTACACGCTATGTCGTACTGATGTACATGAAGTCTAAAGACGAAGCACCGAGAAAGGTAAAGCAATATATGACTTACCTCAAACAACAACAGGGACGAGTACCAAAGGGGATCCGTGCTGACAACGGGTGTGAGTACATCAATAAAGAGCTGATTGGATGGTGCGTCGACAATGGAATCGAGTTACAGACAACTGCTCCCTACACACCTGCACAAAATGGTGTTGCCGAGTGCTGGAACAGAACAGTTGTCGAACTCGGATGTGCTATGATTTTTGTGCGTAACATTCCATTGGAGCTGTGGCCTGAAACTATGGCCCATGCAATGTATATACGCAACCGTGCTTACACCCGATTGATCCCCAATATGACGCCTTATCAAAAATGGTACGGATGTCGACCAGATATCTCGTCCGTGCAGGAATTTGGGTGCGACGTCTGGATATTGAATGAGGGGCCTATGTCGAAGTTGGAAGTGTGTGCTACGAAGCACCAATTTCTTGGCTATGAGGATGGGTCCAAAGTGATTCGCTACTATGATGTGACTCATAAAATGATTAAAGTGAGTTGTAACTACCGTTTTCCGCTCACATGGACAACTCCAACACTGCACGTTTGGGTCGAGGGGGAGTCAGCAAAGGGCAAGGCTGAGATTAACGACCCTCTGTCCGATGACGTCCTGAGTAAAAAGCGAAAACGAGATAGTGACCCAGAAGAAAATGCTAAAAACGCATGAAAACGGCCCAATCCAAACACGATTTTGGAACCAGAAAAGCTATGTACCTGATCTAGAAGATGACCCCGATGATGACGACGAGCCGACAATGTCATCTGAATCGACCGCGTGGGTCTATATGGCGTTCAGTGAATCAGATATGGGCCTAAAAGACCCGAAAACACTGAAAGAAGCAATGGACTCACCAGAATGGCCCGAGTGGGAGAAGGCTATACATGCCGAACTCAAGACACTCAGAAAAATGGGCACCTGGGAGCTAGCTGATGTGCCAAAAGATCGGAAGCCTATAATGAATAAATGGGTATTTGTGCGCAAATATAATAAAGAAGGGGACCTACAAAAATATAAAGCTAGGCTTGTTGCCCGAGGTTTTTCCCAAGTACCCGGCTTGGATTTCAATGAGACATTCTCGCCAGTCGTTCGACTTGAGACAATCCATGCAATTCTTGCACTCGCTGTTGCTGAGGACTGGGAGATACAACAAATGGATGTAAAAGGGGCATACCTAAATGGCAAGTTAAAAGAAGATATCTTTATGAAGCAGCCGGACGGGTATGATGATGGAACATCCTGTCTATGCCACCTTATAAAAACCATCTATGGGCTGAAACAATCTGGGCGCGAATGGAACAAAGAGTTCAATTCGAAAGTTATGGGCATCGGATTTAAAGCAATCTTATCTGATCCATGTGTCTATGTGAGACGCACTGGGGATATAATTGAGATCATTACTGTCTGGGTGGACGACTTACTGTTATTCACCAATAATAAAGAGCGTATGGACGCCCTTAAGTGTGAACTCGAAAAGCTGTTCGAGATAACCAATCTAGGTGAGCCGAGTAAGCTCGTTGGGCTCGAGATTACACGCAATCAAGAACAGGGGACCCTGACCATCAGCCAGAGCAAATACATTGATGGGTTGTTGGAAAAATATGGCCTAAAAGATGCCAATTCAGTGTCAACTCCCCTCGATCCAAATGTCAAACTCGAACCTTGCAGCGACGAAAATTGATCTGCCCCAGATGGGAACTATGCATCATTGACGGGATCGTTGATGTATGCAGCGATAGGCACCCGACCCGATATCGCATACGCTGTGAACAAGCTTTGTTTGTTCAACAGCAATCCGGATATGGCACACTGGAGTGTGGCCAAATGGGTGCTGAGGTATCTGAAATGAACTAAACACCTGGGTATCACATATACAAAGAACAGAGCAACTCACGAGTTTTACGGCTATGCCGATGCTAGTTTCGCAACAAACCATGACCTCACATCGACGAGTGGGAACGTCTTCATCTTGAACGGAGGCGTGATTACGTGGTCGTCCAAACGACAGACAACACCCGCACAATCAACGGTGGAGGCTGAATTCACATCAATGGCCAGCGCCAGGCGGGAAATTACATGGCTGCACAACCTCTATAAAGAGATTGGATTCGAACCGAAAAACGCAACAATATTGTATGGCGACAACAAGTCTGCCATTGTGATCGCTACCAACGCACAATTCCACAAACATTCGAAGTACTTTGATCTCAACAATCTGCGTATACGAACTCAGATTAAACACAGGTGGATCACGCTCATATATTGCCCATCTGACGAAATGACAGCAGATGTGCTCACCAAAGCACTTGCGCGTGCCCAACACCAAACACATACCTCAAAACTCGGCCTACACTAGGCTTGAGGGGGAGTGTTGGAATCGAGTATAGTATAATGTGTCCGTTAGGGCAAGCATAGCTTGGCCTCGTATGCCGAAAGACTCCTAAAACTTAGTATATAAACGAAGATGTATTTTAGGAGTACAATAAGTCGAACTATCATATCTTCCCCCATCTCGTTCAATCTTCAACAACCATTCTCAATGTCCTCATCTGCCTTGAATTTGGTATTCCACATCTCCAGTGGTTATGTCTGCACCTCCAGAATTCCTCCTCTCTCCCATTGTTTGTTCTTGGATTTGCCTTATAGCAGCAACCTTTCACCCTCTAGACATTGGGATGTCTAGCCTAAAAGGGGGATAAGGACTAGCTTGCCCATGCCATCCTCACCTCTGCTTTTGACTCACTTGTGCAGGACACTGCTCACTGTGTCCCTCTGAGTCTATCCTAAAGCATTCACATCATTCTGATATCTCTGTAATCTCCATAGCATCTGGACAAACATTCCCTGACAGTTCTTTTCCTACCTTGCCTTGGTTGCTCTGCACTATGGCTTTAAGGACTCCTGTCTACTCTCTTCTTTCAGATTCCTTGTCATGACCTTTTGGTCTCTCCACAGTGTCCTAGTTGGATGATTGTACCTTCTAACTATTAAAGTCCACTGACTATGCATCTAACATCTGCTTCTGTCTTCAGACATACCTTCACCCCTACTCCACACATTCACTATTAGGGTCACCACTAATGACACCCCTAACACAGATTGTTATGTTGGTAACAGATTCAATGCAACATCATTTCCAAGTTCCTCTGCACTTTGGAACTCACTCAGCACTTACATAATAATGCTGAACTTTGGACTACTGAACTCTGGACCAATTTGGACTTCACAAAAAATGGAGACACCACTCTTTTATGCAATGGCGATCACGAGTTCATATAGAGGAATGTGATGGAGACAAGACAACTAGTCTACTCCTCTTCCTCTTCACCCTCCTCCTCTGATGAATCACCTGACTCATCTGATTCCTCTGCCATTTCCTCTGCCTTCTTCACATTCTCCTCCTCTACCACTTTCTCCCTCCTTGCTGTTTCCTCCATGTCCAGCCTCAGTTTTTCCACCAGGCCAATGCTGGTCTCCTCCCATCACTCTCCATCAACCCTGGGACATCCTCCACTACTCTGTCCTCTCTATCTGCATCTTCCAACACAATCCCCTCATCCTCCCACTGGTTTCCATGGTGTGTGTTCCAGTCCTCTTCCTCTTTCACATACACAATTATCATCAAAAGACAATTATGGTGTGCAAGATGTTGGTTCATGATCTCCATCTCTGTCTGCATCTCCAACAAAATGCTCACTATGTTGCACCCTACCTCCACCATGTCACATCCCACCCCCACTAATTCCACCATTCTGTCCTTGTTCCAGCTCAGACTGATTTCCTCCAACCTCTGCTTCTTCAGTGGTGGTGCAACCTCCTTGACTTCATCATCATCCTGCTATCTGCACCTGATGGGCCTCTCTTCTCCAGGTCAATCACAATGCACTTTGACTGTGTAGCAGTTCTTGCATGACTTGGCCTTTGGCTCATCCTGCAGTTTGCATTGAAGACCATTCTTGACACACCAGACACAATCTGGTGCCATGTGCCCCTTGCCCTTATCAATGCATTATTGTGTAATCACCTCTGCTGTCTGTTCTGCATGAGCTCTGAATCATCAAAAGTCTTAGCAACTTACCCTCCTCTTGGTCATCTCTTCAGCCTCCCTCTGCATTTTTTCTTCCTGTTCTGCCCTCTTCCAAGCCTCCTCTGCCTCCCTCCACACCTCCACATCCTTCTTCACCTTCATCTGTCATTGTCACTCCTTGACTTTGGCATCCCAAAGCTCATCATTGTCATTTATGTTCTCCACAAGGCATGCATTGGACCAGTTATGAATGTCAGTATAATTGGACATGGTAGGAATATATGTCAAAGGGAGAAAAGGTCGATTGAACAAAAATTTATACTGTGTTGCTAAGGAATTCAGACTCTGTTACTTCAAACTCCATATGTCCACAATCCAGATCAGGGCAAAACCTCCACAACTTGTCACATTATAACCCTATTGTCTTCAGGGGTTCAGACCTAAGAGGGGGATACTGTCATATCTCATTTTTCAGGTTCAACTTCATACTCCACCTCTGACACTTCTGATCTTTTTCTGAGTTGCTCCTGTCAACTCCACCAATCACTATGTCCATCTCTGACACATTCCACTTATCTGCACCTCTGGCACACTCCTGCACCCCCAGGCTTCAATCCACCCTTTCTGTCTTCTCTGAATATGACTTCCTCTCTATGACTCTCCTCTTGCTCATTCTCTGTGACACCACCATTGCTAATCAGTTTAACCTGTGTCTTGCTTAGGAGCATAGCTCTGGGCATTCATACATCCATCACAGCTGTGGACCTTTTGTACCTCCATCACAGTTCTGGCTCACTTATCCCCATCCCCCATTACTTAGTCACTTGGATCTGTCACCTCTGTATATACATGTAAACTCAAAGAGTATAGTGTCATACTCTAGTTTGAATATCAACTTGAATACCCCATGAACCTTTGACCTCCTTAATGGATTGACTTCCAACTCCTCAGTCACTACCTTTGGCTCCTCCATTGTTAACTCCATCCCACATCAAATGTAAGGACACAGTTCACACAAGGGTGCAGTGCTCCAATCTGAGTTGCTGAAGCCACAGTCCCTAACCCCTCTGGTCAAGTCCACCATGACCTCCACTCATGTCCACAGGACATTTGTCCTCCAGCATTCCCATCCATCCTTGTCCCCTACTTTGTCTGCTACTGAACTTTGTTGTCTACTCCTGGTATCTTCGTCCATCTCTGGACATCATCACCCATCTCCAGACATTGCTGTCCATCTCCAGACATCACCATCCACCTCTGGACTTCATCATCCACTTTTGTACTTCATCATTCACCTTCAGAACTTGTTCTCCATTACCAGACTTGGTCAAACCCTAAGCAGACTTGCACTCTGATGCCAATACAGCACATCCTACAGTTACTTTGTTACTGACCATATCGACCACCCCTGCTTGCTTTTGGTGCAATTGAATGAGTACACCCTGACTGGGCCCATTTTGCATACAAAGTATGAGGCTGGCGAGTACAGCAGGGTCCAAGATAGGCAGGGTGGTTGTTTGGTTGAGGTTATTAGCAGGGCCCAAAGTAGGTAGAGTGGTGGTTCAACTGACAATATTGACAAGGCACAATGGAGGTATGGTGGTGGTTCAAATGACAAGATCAACAAGGCCCAAGAGAGTGAGGATAATGATTTGACCAATGAGATCAACAAGGTCCAACCTAAGGAAAGTAGTAGTTAGACTGAGGATATTAATAGGGCCTAAGGTAGGCAGGGTGGTGGTTCAGCTGAGGATGTTGACAGGGCCCAAGGTAAGTAGGGTGGTTGTTCGACCAATGACATCAATAGGGCCTGAGGGTGGTGGTTCAGCTGAGGATGTCAACTGGGCCCAAGGTAGGTAGGGTGGTTGTTTGACCAACAACACCGACAGGGCCCAACCTAAGGAAAGTAGTAGTTTGACCAAGGATGTTGACAGGGTGGTCATTTGACTGACAATGTCAATGGGGCCCAAGATAGCAGGGTAGTTATGCAACTGACCAGATCAACAGGGCCTGACCAGAGCAGGGTAGTATTTAGACCAATGAGATCAACCAGTCCTGACCCCAGCAAGGTGGTGGCCCTACCTATTCGAAAGCATACAAGCTGGCAGCATGATGTTTGCCTGAATCAATTGCTTATAAGCCAATATACATACCACCTGTACCCTTAGAATGATCCAACTATGAAGTGATTATTATAAGCACACCTTTGGGTGTAGACACTACAGTACAAGGTCCTTCTGCAGCCTATCTAATGCCTGCAGTAATACCTTTTCCCTCTGAAGTGATTGTACCTGGTCTGATGCTGCCGCCATCACTTTCTCCACAGCCTCATTCATTCCATCCTAGATTGGCATTGACATCTTTTGAGCTATGGGGGGATGGTGGTTAGGTTTGTAAGCTTTATCAACCTCCTGTGTTGCATTGTACCACATCGCCATTTCTGCAACTGCTGCACAATTCTGAGTATCAAGGTCAAGAAAATCAATGCACTTACAAACGGGATGAAACATATCCCAACTTATGTACATCCAGAAGAATGATTCGGAAAATACCACTGACCACATGCTTTGGTCCACTCAGAAATTCTCCTAATTTCATCAGGCCTTGGCTTCTCACTCAGCATCATGTCCAGCCATCTTCCTGGCTTATCATCGTCATCCCTCAGTTCAGGAAATTGATTGTCGTCCACTGCCATTAAACCATTGTTGGCTGGATCTTCAAAAGGTGGTGGTGTTGGCACATGAAAATCTGGCAATTTCGAGCTAGATGACCTAGCCAATGGGATGCCTTGCATGGATGTGGAGGATCCATGCAATGGTGGGAGAATGTCCAGCAGTGGCTCTGAGGGAATTGTGACATCACCAAACCCCAAATCATCCTTGGCATATTTGGCAAAGACATTGCTGAGCGTAAACAAAGAATGCCTGGGTAAAATGAGCACATATACATTGCAGACTTTGAGGGTATCACTGTTGGAGAACAGCCTGTCTGCTACAATATTTAGTTCCATTTGGTACAGTTTACTATGTTTCCTTTTATGGACACTGCTCATATATTTATGTGTCACATCACACTCCTGCTTTCCTCCAGTCTCATACCACTCAACTGGAAGTAAGCTACTGCTACTTTCACTTCTATCTACCTTACTGACATGGTCAAGTATTCATTACATCTGTCTAGGTAGATATCTTGAGTCTCATACCACTCGACTGGAGTATTCATTACATCTGTCTAGCCTCTCCTCTGTACGCTTAGTTTCAACAGGTTATGAGCCCTGCCTAGTGCAGAGGTGAACCGAATGAGACTCCCCAGTCATGGGACCAACCAGGACATACTGTGACAATATCCAGTAGGGCCACAAGTGCCCAACTGACCTGCTCGCATGGACCCATGATACAAATTTAGTAGGGTCAATAACTGTAGAAGTACACTCAGTGCTGGACAGAGTCCGAGACTATGTATTGCACACCTGTAGAAGTACACTACAAGGTGTAAGCATAGAGTATGAAGTATGAATAGACGGATCTCACCTCAGTGCTGGACAGAGTCCGAGACTGAGATGTAGATATGTGTCGGAACGGAATATATCTATGTGATTATGTCATATGGATGTACCCGAGATATTTGCAATGTGTAGTCCATATGAAAATACATCAATACTCCCCCTCAAACGAGAGGGTGCAGGCCAAGTTCCTGCGCGAAATGCTTAGCCTTAATACTCAGTAAAGCCTTTGTAAGCATATCAGTGATCATATGGCCCATTGGACAATAAACAAAGCGAATAGAACCTTCATCAACAGAAAAATGAATAAAATGATTATCAATATCAATATGCTTGGTACGTGCATGATAACTGCCATCCTTTGTCAATGCAATGGTGGCTTGATTGTCTCCATACAAAGTGGTAGGTTGTGTGAGCAGTCAAAAAATCTCACCAATCAGTCGCCGAAGCCAGAGAGCTTCCTTCGTGGCATGCATGGCAGCGACATATTCAGATTCCGTGGTGGACAAGGTGATCAACTCCTGCTTCTTCGAGCCCCAGAGGATTGCTCCCCCATCAACAAGAAAAGCAAAACCAGTAATTGCATGATGATGTTCCTGCATAGAACCATTTGCATCGACATATCCAATGAGTCCCTTGTTCTGTGTCCCGAACGTCAGTGCGAGCGATTTGGTACCAACCAGATAGCAGTAAATCTGTTTAAATGCCTCCCAGTGCGCCCAGCCAGGATTGGCATTAAATTGCAACATGAAAGAAGTTGTGAAAGCAATATCGGGACAAGTACCTGTGGTGAGATGGATCAAAGAACCTACGGCCTGACGATACGGAATGTTACGCATGTGTGCAACCTTGCTAGTGGACTTGAGTGACTGAGAATCCGTCAGTTGGACATGTGGATCAAGGGGAATAGACACCGGTTTGGCATCAATGAAATTGAACTTGGCGAGGATAGCCATGATATACGGCTCCTGCGATAAAGAGATAGTACAAGCAATCCAATCCTGCATGACCTTCATCCCCAGTAGCCAACTGATTGGCCCGAGATCAGTAATATGAAAGCGCGAGCCTCTCTCCTCCTTGAATGCCTTAACATGTTCAGGAGAATCCCTGGTTACTGTACAGTCATTGACATGAGACGCCAAGATGAGAATGTGTTCAGCGACTCTCACTACAAACACACCCCAATCCACTTCCATCCGTGTGAACCTGAGATCATTCAGCGTGCTGCAAAGACGCTGATACCACTTTAATGCACCCTGTTTCGAACTGTACAACACAACGCAAAGACGAGCTACAAGATCGCGACCTTGTTTGTCGAACCCCGGTGGAAGTTCCATAAAAATAATCTCATCATTGTCAAGCTTGCCATTAAGAAATGCGCTGTGAAATCAAAGACATCAACATCCCAGTCCAATTGAGCTACAACAGCCAGAATCAAACGAAGCAAAGTGAGTCGCGCCACCGGCACGTATGTTTCATCATAATCCACACCATATTGTTGGGTGAATCTGCGTGCCACTAGACATGCTTTGTACTTGTGAATCTTGCCTGCAGCGTTCTTTTTAATCTTGAATACCCATTTGCAACTGACAAGGTTCATATTTTTTGGGCGATTGACAATGTTCCAGGTGTGAGCTTCGTCAAGACTCTTCAGCTCCGCATCGATGGCGTCATGCCAATTGGGCCAGTCTGGTCGAGTTTTCGCCTCCTCGATCATCGTTGGTTCTATGCCTTCCGCAGCAGCGCATCCAGCTAACAGCGCGAATACTGCATTCATGTCATCAAGTTCCCATGCTGCAGAGGCTGTGGCATCACTTGTGCCACCGTTTCTCTCACGACTCTCGATGATTCCCTCCACCACCTGTATCCCACAAGGCAAAAGTGGATTTCCCCCACAACCATCATGAGTCCCTACTCCACCTCGCAACATATGGATGTACACCGATTTGGTGCATTGACGGGACAAGTGTCACAACTTGTCGCCAGGCAAGACCTTGACAACATCAAGACGATTATTCACGGGCGCTGGGATATCGGGTATGGATGTCGGTTGGATTCGTACAGGTGCGTCGTTCGTGGGCTGGTCAGTTAGTTCGAGCTGATCACTAGTGTCTGTAGTTGTATCCATGGTCTCTCCTTCGAGTTGGCTCAAAACGATCACCTCCCCACGACGAAAGGTGATGTTGCGCTCAACAATGATGGTATGACGATTGGGTAAGTAAATTTGATGCACTGTGGACTCAGCATTGAAACTGACCCAACAACCTTCTTTAGCGCGATCATCAAGTTTTGACCCAGAACGATCAAGGATCCAACACAGTGCGCCCCAAACCAGCAAGTTACCCAGATGTGGTTTCATACCGTACATCATTTTGTAGGGCGTTTTCCCGTCGAGAGCCTATGTCGCTGACCTGTTTTTCACCCAAACGACATGTAGGAGAGCTTCTCCCCACAACGCCTTTGGCAAACTGCTCACATGCAAGACAGTGCATACATGCTCGACAAGAGTTTGATTTAAACACTCCGTGACACCATTATGTTCAGGCGTATCGTGTGTGGTAAGTTTTCATTCAGTTTTGGTCTGTTTCAAGTGATGTGTAAACTCGTTGGATAGGTACTCCCCCCCACGATCGGAATGCAAGCACCTAATTGATACACCATGTTGAGTTTTTAGCCATGACTCGAACTCAAGGTAAGCCGAGAGGGTGTTGGATTTTGGGGACATGAGGCTGACACAAGTGTAGCGCATGTGATCATTGGTAAACGAGCAGTAATAGCTCCGTTTACCAGGGGTGTGAACTGGAGACGGACCCCAGACATCCATATGGATCTCATTGCCAAGTTGAGCAGTCCGAGCAGGTTTGCGAACAGCACCAATCAGTTTGCGAACGGCCTTGCCATACTCGCAAGCAATGCACTGACCCATGGTATTGTGATCTGGATCCAATGCCACGCCACTAACCATTCCTTTGACCAGCATGTCACGGATGGTCGCCACGCCAATGTGTGACAACCGTGCATGTAAATCCACCATGGTAATACACTCGACGTCCCCCACAGACACACCAGTCTGAACCATGTATGTGCTCTGTGTTTTATACAATCCGTTCGAGACACTGATCTGTCCCAAAAGACGACATCTCGCATCGAAGATTTGACACATGTTGCCATCAAAGACCACGCGACAGCCAGCTTGCATCAAACAGCTGATCGACACAAGTGTCACATGCATGCTCAGCGTGTACAAGACGTCTTTCAAAATGATGTGCGACCGCGAGTCACCATTTGGCAGGTAGATGGGTAGGTCGCCCCATCTGATGGCATCAAAAGTACCATTGTCCACTCCCCGAATAGGTTTCGGTGGAATGGACACAAAGTTGAGGAAACAATCACGAGAGGGGGACAGGTGCTGTGATGCACCACTGTTATAGAGTTCAGGGATACCCGCCGAGTCGACGTGAGCCAAGCAAGAAAAGCCATCATCAAACAGTGGCGAATCTGGAGAGGCCATCCATATGCTATCAGGTTGGTCTGTGGTATGTGCCAAAGTGGATGCTTTTGACTCCTTTGACTCTT
>JBBPOF010000998.1:0-13994 GCA_038091315.1 Porphyrellus cyaneotinctus | reverse complement strand
ATACGTGCAGACTTGGATGGCCGTCGCAGACTCAGCCTCCTTACCCAGTTCCGCAAGATGGGAGAGAACAGGACCATTGCCCTTCGCTGTTTCATCCCATCCCTCCTCGCCTTCTTTCAACAATGGACCGGTACGAACGCGATCAATTACTATTCCCCCCAAATATTCGCCTCTCTCGGTCTCTCGAGCACGACAGCGTCACTCCTCGCCACCGGCATCTATGGCGTCGTCAAATTCGTCGCCACATCTCTCGTTCTCGCGTTCGTCATCGAATCCTGGGGCCGAAAACGCACACTCTTTTACGGCGGCCTCGCATCGAGTCTCATGATGTTCTGGATCGGTGGGTACACCGCGATCCACGCAGACTCGCAGCGCGTCGTACCCGTGACGTACCTCTCCCTGCTCGCCGTTTACCTCTTTGGCATCGCCTTTGCATTTGGTTGGGGCGTCACCCCGTCCGTGCTCGAATCCGAGATCGCCCCGGGCCACCTTCGTCCGGCGGTCATGGGCCTGGCGACGGGCGTCACGTGGTTGTTTTCGTACGTGATCGCGCAGGCGACGCCGAGGATGTTGGCACGGATCGGGTGGGGGACGTACGTCGTGTTTGGCGTCGCGTGCGTCGTCATGGCGGTGTGGGCGTGGGCGGGGGTACCGGAGACGACTGGGGTGTCGCTCGAGAACGTTGCGTGGCTGTTTGACTCGGAAGGACCGTTTTGGGTGCGGTGCGTGCAGGACGCACCCGGTGGACGGTGGGTACTGGGGGAGCGACGCGCGGCGAGCGTGGAGGCGTTGAAGAAGCGGGCAATGGTAGTACGGTCCGAGGGTGGACGTAGGAGCGAGGCGTGGAGCGGAGAGAATGCGCTCGAAAAGTGGTCGGCTGTCGAACCTGTTGACGACCCGCTCGTCATCTGACTTGCATTCTATCATAAATAGAGTTGGTCAATGCCACGGTCATGAGCTGAAGCTCGTTGGTATCCAACAACGCATGGCATTCGATACATATCTGTAATATGACGAGGATAGTATCCAAGGCTACAACGCGCTGGCAAGGGGGAAAAACGTATCCACAGGCACGCACCGTGTACATGCACACAAGAACATGACTGGACGAGCCAAGCACGTGTCAACGCGTAACCAGGGCTCAGAAATCAACCATGCTGAACCCTTGAAGGGGAGCATGACGGAAGCAAAAACACAGATGGGGAAACTACAAGAACGAACGGTGCACATGCACCAAAAAGAGACCAGACGGGCGTCAACACGTCACCAAGGCTCGGGGGTATAAATGGGTATATGAAAAGGTATACTTATGTGGGCTTGAAAAGCGTCGAGCTCAAAGCCTGAGGGATGTGATGTCTCCGGTTTCAAATTGAAGGTTCAAGTTCGACGACGCCTGGTCGTGCCGCCTACTTTGTGCGAAAAGGGTGATCGCCGCTCAGCGGAGTCGTGGCGACGAGAAAAAGTGCTATCGCTACGGTTGGCAATCGGGCCAGACGATAAGAACCGGTCAGATCCCACCGGGATTGGACAAGAGACAATATACTAACCATTGAGAATTTGAACCTGCGTCACTCGATGACGTGGCAGATGGTGTGGAAGGGACTGTTGGGGTCGCGCTAGTACCAGAGACAGCGGAGGAATGGTTCGTTAGGGTCATGATGCCAGCAGAGGTAGTAGGGGAAGAGGTCGCTGGAGTTGTGATGTTGTGACCGGAGGTAGTAGAGCCTGAAGGAGGGCTTGTTGGGGTCGTGCTGCTATGAGAGGTAGTAGGGGAAGAGACCGCTGGGGTCGCACTGTTGCCACCAGTGGCAGTAGGAGGAGTGTGTGTTGGGGTGCTGCTATCACCGGAGGTGGTAGGGGGAGGGAGTGTTGGGGTCGTACTGTTAGTGCTGTGATCAGTAGCTGCTCCAGGGGTTTTAGGGACGGGGAGCTCCGTCTGATCGGGCCCGGGGACAGGAATGCTCTGGTAATAACCCTGGAAAATGTCGTCTTGTGCGCCGTCCCGGAAATTGTATAGGTCATTGTAAAAGGGAGGGGCATAGTAACCTTCAAACATCTGCATGACCAAGGTGAGTCGATCCGAGCGGTACAAATGTGGAAAGAAACACTTGCGTTGTTGCCTTCCTGTTGCAACCAGAAAAGGGGCTGCTTGGGACCCCAAGTACAATTACCAGGGACTGCGTTTGGCTTTCCAAAGTCCGGATCAGCACCACAACGACGCGCAACCTCGGGTGTGCCAAGGGGTACATTCGAGACGGAACTGGTGACGTTGCATTGGAATCCGTTCATGTACACTGCATAAGCGAAGATGAGGAGACATGTCAAGACCAGAAAGTAGTAAATGGATGCATACTTTGCTCGGAGCCGCTGTCTGGCGAGTGAATCCAATGGAAGGTACAGAGACATTTACCATCTGGACACGGGGGCATCATTGCAGGGACCTGGAAATCTGTGTACCGGTTCCAAACACAGGTCTGATTGACGCTGAAGATGGTGATGTCTCCTGGTTTGACTTGGGAGACGTCATTCTTGTACACGATGCCCAAAGCACAACCCTTGACGTCGCTCAGACCCGTTGTGTGGTATTGTGACGGGGGAGATCCAGGACAGGGGTCGTTGGGATGTGCCGGGTCTTGGATGTTGCCGCCGTCTGAACTAGCATAGTAAGTAGTGGCGCCCTTGTTACAGGCTAGCTGAAGGGTCGCGGGCTGGCCAGCAGGGAGTTCGAAGACGTCGTCTGGATGAGGTGGGTATGCAAGGTGGTTGTGCCACCACCACTGGGAAAGCGACATGTTCGCGAGGGGTACGACGGGGCGGTTATCGTAGTCAAACATTTGAAAAGTGACGTTGAACCCCCACATGGAGGGATGCCAGGGGCCTAGGCAATCTCTGATATCAGTAGGGATAGGGGTGATAAAGGTGGAACACACAAATATGGCCCGAGACGAGACGGAGCAGAGAAAGGAGAGAAAGGGTAGAGACGAGCATGCTGGGCCTGCCAGAGAAAGAGGAGGGAATGAAGACTGACCTGGCATTGTCGTCGATTTATACCACATTCGTTGCCCAAGTGAGATGAGGCGCAGGTTACAGTCAACCATCGACAGCATTCGATCGAGGTACATGAATATGTCTGTATCCAAGGCTACAATGCTTATTCGAAACACATTGTCGTGTCTAAGACCGAAAACATACATTGCTAGAAAAAAGACCGGACGAGGCAAGCATGCGTCAACGCATGACCAAGGCTCTAAATGTGAAACTTGCAGAGGCAGAGATAGCGAAACTAATCACAGCAACGAACTGAGCACATGGACTAAGAAAGAGTGGTCGAGTCAAGCACGCGTCGACGCGTGATCAAGGCTCCGAGAGTAAAGCCAGGGGGTATAGACAGGAAAATTTCCGGAGAAGAGGAAAAGACCAGAAAGGACCGAGCTTAAAGCGGATTCCAGATATCTAATTTCTGCTGCGGGTCGAGGGTTCGACTACGCCGGGTCATACCGGCTACGTGGTGTACAAAGGGTGTCCTCCGCTCGGCGGAAACATGGCGATCAGAAATGGCGCTAGAGCTGCGCTTCCTCCGGCTGAGGGTGGGGAATTGAGTCAACGCCACGGTATTGCGACGAAGCACGAAGATACTAACCATTGCGACTTTGAACTTGTGACGCCGGATGACGCAGTAGATGGAGGCGACATGTCAACGGAAGGAGTCGGGGAAGAGACTGTCGAGATCGTGTTGCTACTACCGGAGCTAGCGGAAGCTAGAAAGGTATTAGGGGCTGGGAGATCCGTTTGATTAGGCCCAGGGACTGGAATGGTCTTGTACGAATCCTGGAAAATGTCGTCCTGTGCACCGTCCCGGAAGTTGTAAAGGTCGTTATAAAAAGGAGGGGCGTAGGTGCCTTCAAACATCTGCGTGACCAAGGTGAGCTAATCCGAGCTGCATGACAGGTTTGCACGGGATACTGACGTTGTTACCTTCTTTTTGGAACCAGTAGAGGGCTTGCTTGGGACCCCAAGTACAATTACCAGGGACTGCGTTCGGCTTTCGAAAGTGGGGATCAGCACCACAACGACGCGCAACCTTGGGCGAGCCAAGGGGTACGTTGGAGATGGAGTTGGTGACGTTGCATTGGAATCCATTCATGTACACTGGGTGATCGAAGATGAGAAGACATGCCAATACCAGAAAGTAGCTAACGAATGCATACTCTGCTCTGAGCCGCTGTCTGGCGAGTGAATCCAATTGAAGGTACAGATACATTTACCATCCGGGCAAGGTGGCATCCGTTTTGGAACCTGGAAATCTGTGTACCGGTTCCAAACGCAGGTCTGGTTGACGCTGAAGATGGTGATGTCTCCTGGTTTGACTTGGGAGATGTCGCTCTTGTACGCAATGCCTAATGCGCAGCCCTTGACGTCGCTCAGACCGGTGGTGTGATATTCCCTCGTGGTAGCACCGGGACAGACGTTGTTGGGCTTGTTTGGTTCCTGGACGTTCCCCCCTTCTGAACTGGCATAGTAAGTCGTGGCGCCCTTGTTGCAGGCTATCTCAAGGGTGCTGGTACCGCCAGCAGAGAGTTCGAAGACGTCGTCTGGGTGAGGCGGGTATGCAAGGTGGTCGTGCATCCACCACTGGGAGAACGTCCTGTGCATGAGGGGTACGACGGGGCGGTTATCGTAGGGAAAAGTTTGGGCGGTGACGTTGAACCCCCACATGGCGGGAAGCCAGGGGGCTGAATGACATGAGCAGACGTAAGAAAAGCAAAGACGTAACGCACAAGCATGGGCGGATACGAGACGTAGGAAAGCAAGGAAGGAAAGGGTAGAGATGAGCATGCTGGGCCTGCCAGAGCAAGAGGGAGGAGGAGAAGACTGACCTGGTCCATATGCGCCGACTCGGATTTATACCGACTACAATGAAAACTCGATCAATTAAAGATGTCACAACTTCATTGTCGTAACGCGTGACTGTCACATTCCCCGTTGTCACGCGCGGAGATGGGCGTGTTACATGTGCAACGCGTTGCCTTCGTTGCGGTAGATGATAGTCCGGTCGGTTACCCTTTCATGTTCTCGAATTCCATGTGCCTAAAAATTTAACGACCTGCAGGTTTTGGTCATGCGGTATCTGTCTTACTGAAACCTGTGCAGGACGTCTGGTCGTGGTTTGTTCGTTTAAGTTTTTCTCTTTGGCCTTTCCACACTCGAACGCGTCAAAGCGGCGTACGCGAGCCAAAGCGTTGGCGATCTGCCCACAGGTTTGCTTTTTCCACTCGCATTGTTCCCCTGATCTTGCCTGGTCCACACCTCCACATGTCTTCTCCATATAATCGGGCTGCTCCTTCTTCATCACCCATCAACCCCTCATTCTTGTCTCCATATGATCGTCAAACAAGTCACTACTCCTACCTCTGCCCTCCCGGGCCGTCCTCAGCGGCCTTTCAAGTATGTTTTACCCGTCACTGCTCCAGACGGCAGCGTTGGATACGACCGCCCTCTGGAGAACTACTTTGACGCGTCCAAGGCCCCACGTCTTCTTCCTTCTAAACCTACAACCAAAGTATGTCTCTACCTCACCTTATCGGGGTTAAACGTGACTCACATTCCAATCATAGCTTTATGACACCACCGCGGGCGCCCACGATCATCAATATGAGGTCACGTCGGACTTGGTCGATCCGTCCTGGTCGACTCCCCGCCCTCTGATCCCCAGTCCACGTGAGCGTCGTCGTTCACTTGCCAACGTCCCTGGTAATTCACCAGAGTACATGGGCATCTCACCCGATGTACCAGGCTGGCACCCCCGTCGTTCTGCCAACGAAGATCGACGCGGTGCGCTGGGGGTCACTCCAAGTGAGGTAAACACGCTTGTCCCTTACATACCCCCCATCGACACCAGCTCCCCGCCTCCGTCCAAGGAGTGGCTCGATGCAATGGCTAAACGCTTCCTGGCCGACGCTCACGCCGATTTTGAGGATACTCATCGTAATACTAATCATACCACGACCGACCCCACGTCAGTTGGACCTTCTCCCGAGTCGGATGACACCGCCTTCTTCGATTACGACACCGATAGCACCCTCGACTGTCCCGTGACTGTCTCTCGCACCTCGATGCCACATCCAGAGCCCGAATCCAGCTCCCATGATGCCGATTTCAACTCGAACACAGAAACGGAAACAGACACCGATACGGACACCGATAGTGATGACGGGTACGATTGGAGTATCCCCCGTAGCCCTCCATCGGGTCCTGGTTCACAGTGGCTGATTCCGCGCAAGCGTCCTTCTATCGTGATTGACAACAACAAGCATGTCTCGAGGGATGTCAGGCGTGAGACTCAACCCCCTCGCTCCTATGGCGGGCGACCGGGAAAGCGTCGAAGAGGAGGGAAAACCGGACATCCAGAAGGGGTCTCCAAGATGCGCAAGGTGCATCAAGACGACACACCCTTGCGGCGGGGTAGCAGGACAACCGCTGCGCGCCGGAACAAGCAAGGTAGTTCCTCTGGACGTGTGTCGTCCCTTCCTCCCGCAATTTCCTCACCACCCACAAGCGACACTGCCGCATCGTCGTGTCCACCAGCTTCATCAATCACGGCTACTGCGCTGCAAATGAATGAGGTTCGGCTCACGTCCCCTGGCATTGCTTCTCCCCAACCTTTACCCCAACCACACACTGCCTCGTCCGTTCCTCCTACATCACCCAAATTGTTTCCTTGCACGTTGAATGGCTGTTCTCAAATCTGTGCTTCCGCTGGCGACCTGCAGAGACATCGGCAATCTCTCCGCCACCGTTCACCTTCACATTGTTGTTTGGCTTGTGGCAAGTCGTACACGCGACCAGACGCGTTGAAGAGGCATTTGAACAGCAAGGCCTCATGTAAGAGGGAACATGTTACAAAGCTGGCCAATGAAATCGAAGAAGTAGGAGCGGAAGCGAACCAGGAGGCGGTGCAGGTCATGGCTACATCTTCTGGATGATCGAGGTGCGGAGGCGGCGTGCCCCCAGTGGCACCATACCCCCTTTTTTTCTGGTTCTCGGTCTCATGGCTCGAGAACCCTCACGTTCGAAGGGAAACCTTTCAAACGACTCGGAAATGATTGGATTTGATAATGGATAGCCTGCAGGTCAGGTTGCATAATCTGTGATAACACTCTCGTTCTTCTTTCGCATATATTTTCTGTTGTCTACTCACCGCCATGTTAAGTAACTCGTCCTGTCCTTGCTGTTTGCATAATTTGTATAGTGTGCTGTGTCGCCATCGTCCCTCATTAATTATTAAATGATATTAACCGATGATCATTGAAAACTTGCAAGTCGGGAGGATCGGAATGCTGTATCGCGCCCACTTTGCTGCCAAGTTTCAGATGCCCGAGAGTGCTAATCAGGCACCAGGATAATTTAGACCAGGCCACTCTGCTCGCAGAGGGCGGATTCTTACCGTGTATTTAATGACACAAACACGAACACATGACCGCAGATCCGCGACGTCTAGACTCATTGTCTCGGTTTAAACGAGTGGTGTAAATGTCTGATTGGAGTTGCGTGCGGCCGAGACACCACCCCGTCTGCGAAACCTCGCGTTCGAACGCTGTGTTGACACATTGACGGAGGTTCGATTCGAAACGTATACCCATGGGCTAGAGCCAGATGGCGCAGACACGGGACGTGAACTGTTTGAAATTGAGCGTGAGTCACGTTGTGTACAGTAGATGTGGATATGCTCAAAATGCATACCGTCAAAGACAACCAAATAGCCATGTATTACTAGGACGGCTTTTGACGGGAAAAAGAAAACGATAAGCACCCGTTTTTGATAAAGATCACGAGCGCAGCTACGAGGGATCTCAGCGTAGTTCGGGGGAACGAAGCTGAGGTGCGTGCTATCGTACGAACGGGAATAAATGGCCCAGCGGCCAAGTACGAGTAAGTAACAGGTGACCGAAAAGTGTCACAGTAAAACAGAGAGTCCATACGAACATATATCACGAGTTCTTGACACGACGACGGCTTGACCTCACTGACAGTTTTTGCTTGCAACGATCCTACGCATGACGAGCATGTCCACTGTAAATTGGAGCAAAGGCGAATTCAACGTGGCCCTCTTTCGTCGTCGTCGTTGCCGAGCGTTATGAACGTTGAACTGGATTCCTACTCGTCGTTCGCTACGAATCGAGCAGCAACCACGGGGTCACCGTGGAGGTTTTCGCCTGGACAGGACAGATGTCAAGGTTCTGGCTGGATTCGGAGACAGAAACATTCCTCGAGTACCATCGCTTGTTCGTCATGACGCGCAAACGCCAAATTACAATCGAACTGGAGACGGCCGCCTCGGTCATCTAGGATAGGCCTCGAACTTCGGCATGAGGACGATCTGGCGCCACGGGAATCGGACGGGTCCTGGGAGACGAAAACGCGATTGTGTTGGGGAACGTCAGGGGACCAAATCCGAGAAACTCGACTGGCGCCCGCGTTCAACTCAGAACTCGATTGGCGCTTTTTTCAGAGGAGCGCCTGAGCGTTGCGTAATCCTCGGATGTATGGAAACCACCGTGACAAGTCTAATCGTTGACAGAGAGACAATCCTGCAATGCCAGATGAGTCACTATGATTCGAAACAGGGTTCGCGTTATTCAGCTTCAACGATAAGTAATTCTGCGCAGTCATAACGAAACTTGAT
Organism: Porphyrellus cyaneotinctus; assembly: GCA_038091315.1. Classification (NCBI taxonomy): domain Eukaryota; kingdom Fungi; phylum Basidiomycota; class Agaricomycetes; order Boletales; family Boletaceae; genus Porphyrellus; species Porphyrellus cyaneotinctus. The sequence goes on along the minus strand of JBBPOF010000998.1, from coordinate 5,311 downwards.
GGCACTGACATACGCATACGCTGTCATCTTGGTCATACGATTTGGCGTTCACTGCCCATGATTGGCATCACTATATCGAGACTAGCAATATGTAAGGTTCTAACCCGTCCACCTCCGCAGCGTCTCCGCGCTATACGAGCGTGCGTCATCTTAGTCCACCTTCCACATCGAAGTTCCATCATTGGGTGGGGTTCACATGGTCTTACCCTCGGCATCACGCGCCCGCATTTTGTGTTCCTGAACCGCTGCATTTCATCAGATACTATCGGCTTCAAGATTGTTCGTCGAAGGTGACTTTGACCGTCTCGCATTCTGTTCGTCATGGACCACTTATTCAACACAGATTATGCTCTGGACTCATGTCCAAAAACATTCCAAGGTATGTTTCTGGTCTCACAGTTAGGTTACTGCTCCGGGCATACTTCAATCCAGCGTCGTCGTCTGGCTCATGACGATCATGGACGTGACCCAATCCCACAGGGACAGAGGTCGCCGGTGAGCGCCATCATGAAAGCCGAATCAAGGAGTCGCCATAGCCCCGCATCAATAACCTACTTTCCGGACCCTGAAGACTGCGCACAGGAAATCACGTGAGGTCATGTTGGCTTGCTAATACCGCCCCCAAGCGGGATGGGCGCACCAATTCATTGTCAGCGCGAAATCGTCTAACTTGAATGACCCCCCCAGATCACTCAACCTGGCTGACCCAGCCGTGCTGTGTCACGCCAGCCAAAGTCTATCCGAAAAGGTAAAAATGAAACGCAAAACGGATAGGAGCAAAGAAACAGAAGCATACCCTCCCACCAAATCTGAAGCTGCAAAGATCCGAATTGTACAAGTGCCCAAGAGTCCCAATATGTGTCGACCCAACGCGGCGTCAATACAACAAGGTTCTCACACACATAATAAACTGAAAGAGGTTCTCCGTGCCTATCGTACCAAGGCACACCGTGTCTGATGGTTTGGCACTGCAGGTCCCCGAGCGACCTTCCTCTTCTGGTCTCTTTCTCCTTCTTGGCAAGACGATGCGACCGTGTGGTCACTTACGACATCATTAAATGTACGTCGTCTCCCGCGCGAGCGCATGTGTACCTCGTTTCAAGTTCATCTTTCTGTAATTGAATCGTTCAGACAAAACTACGACAGTACTAAGCAACATTGTGCAGGTCACGGGATCGGCCGCCGCGGTCCTATAGCGCCCAGGCACACCGGTTTTTAGATCGTCAATCACCATTTGATGATGGCCACTTTGTGCTGGCCACCTCTCACCACTTCTCTTCATCCCTATCTTGCGCAGACGTGCATAGCAACCAGATCAAGCCGTCTAGGGTCTGGGCGCGAGTGGTGCATGTGGAACGTGGAGCTTACGGATGATGCCTGATCGCGGCTCGACGGCGCCGGTATCAGTAAGCAGCCCCTAGCACGGATCGCACGACGAGCACGCCAGGAACGCCTCAAGTACTATGTTGACGTTAATCTGTGGTTGAGATGAGTCCCAAAAGGTCTACCTACGCACGAGTACTCGACTCCTCGCAATCTGCCACTTGCGTTGCATATCATGCCACCCGCCATTATAGATGCCAAACGGAAATGAAATGACCCAGCGGATCAACCTGAGGGCCTAACTCGCCCTTTTTGTTGTCGTCGTTTCTCATCAGCCGTCTTAATCGGGTCCCGTCGTACATTACGATGGGCGCTCGTTACAACGCGCATGCAGTGCCAGAAGGAAATGAATCTGACTCAGGCGCTCAAGATGGGGCCCGCCGACATGAGCGCGATTAGTAGCCATTTCGATCCACTTGATTGCTGACACATTCCCGACGCTTGTCGCATCTCGAACGCCATCCATATGGACGCGATATTCATTTGTGACATGAAGTTCATGGGACACGGACACGAACGTGGTCCATCTTTCAGAGGTACTACTAGGGGCCTGGTTGGTGAAAGCCACGTCGATAACGATAACGGACTGACTCAGTACTCTATCTCAACACCGTACGTACATATCAATGGTCGATAGTGGGATATCCACCACTGGTGCCGTGGATGTTCCGAACGATTAACGCGATAAGTACGTTTGGACGGGACAGCGATAGCATATCGACTCAAATTTGGAATACGGGGGCGACACGTTGACGGAGTACACCAACAAGATCGTGAATATTACACTCTTCACTGTCAATTCCTCGGTCCAAACGTCTGTTAGCGAATATCTCAGATTTCCCTACACGTTACGAGCACGATACCTCTCTCGCATGTAGTACTGTCTACCAAGGGGCGCTGCGCCAAAGGACAATTTAAAAACATTCACCGGTCATCACGGGGTGCCAACTTCGAGAAATCATCAGATCTGAATCGAAGCGGAGGAGCCTATTATATCGGGGGAAGCAAAACCATCCCAAACGAGTAGTTTCAGAGAAAGCGCCAACATGAGACGGGAGAAAACGAAAGCGGGATCATTATCATCATTTCATTATCGACTCTTTCATCAAGTTGGAGCGCCGGTTCATATGACGACGGTTGTCAGTCATGTTTAGGGGACTCCACATCAAAGAGTCCGCGACTATAGGGGCGCGCAGGGGGTGAAATGATTTGTTGGGCAGTGCTCCATCATCTGAATCCAATCGCATCATCGCCCCCCGTCTCTTTCTTCTTCCACCCTTGACCCCGTCGATGGCGTGTGCACGGGCATTGACATATGTACAAGAGAAAGCAAAGTACTTGGTTCGTCACAAACATATTGATGATATCTTGGTCCGACAGACGACCAGGTAAGACGGTGGGCATCTGACAGACGCACCGCCATCCATGTAAGCCATCAAACGAAGTTTCGTGTTTTAAACACAAAAGGACAATCCCATCCCGCGAAAAAGGCGACTCCAAGGCACCCTTTTCTGCGTTTGGTCAACATGGGATGATACGAAAGGTATATACTTAACTTGAGAGGACGCTCCCGCGAAGCACTCCCCGGATCGTGCGGTACCTGGCAAGTAAATAACGTTCAAGTTGGACGGGGAAAACGCGATTGTGGGACCAAAAATGAAATGCATCTTGTGAGGGGGCTATGACGTTCCGGATAACCAATTAAATATCGAGACTGTATTTGGCCTCGTACACCCACCGTCTTTGGTCGAACTACACACACGGACTGAGTGGTGTTCGAGAAGCCGTCGGCTTCTTTTCTTCCTAGTCGAAAAAAATAGGTTCACTAGCAAGTTTCCGGCTACGAAAGGGAACCGGGTAAACTGTGCTCTAGGAGTTAATTCGCCGAAGAATGCCTTTGGATCACGCCATGACGCACGGCGCAGAGAACGTGGACCCCAAGACACCTACCGTGATTTCGGCACCTTTCGATCGAAGCCGGTCGGAAGCCTCCGAGGTATTTATTATTCTGGGGACGAGATGCTTTTTCGGTCCATGTTCCGCCCAGATGGTACTTTGCAAGGCGGAAGCACATCTATTCTGTCCGAAGCGAAGCTAACTCTCCGAGCCATAAAGTCACGTGACCCTAGAAAGTACGTCAGAAAATAGGATTGTCATTGATAAGCCTGACGAACGCAAAGGGACCGGAACTCACCGACGACCCCAGGCTCTGCTAGGCGATGAGCCAATCCCCTCAGCTGCGTTCATCCCATCACACCGTCCCTGTTTTCCTCTTCCATAAAGAGAGGGAAGGATTCGCAGGACCGGGGGTGTGTGTTTGCCGGTGTACTAGTCCTAACGTGGTCGCCACGAAGGCGAGTCTAACCTTTTTTAGTGACCAAACGGGGGAACCATGTGCCAAGCGAGCGGTTGCATTTGACGGGTCGGCAACTGAAACTTGAGGGGGCCGCATTCAAAGGTCAAACGATGTCGCACGCGAGGATCAAGGTATATCCAATGAATAACGCAGGGCCTGTTTCACTAGGATAACTCGGGCAATATGAAAGATGAGAAGTGCGTGTTCGTTCACACAAATTGTTTGTACAAGTTTGTACCTACTACATCATCCTTTTTGAAAATCTCACATCGCTACATGGCCCATCTGCGGCGTCAAGGCTGCGCTGATGGCCTATCTTGATGCTCCAGAATATCGCAGAGTTTCAAGAAACTTGGCGAGATGGCCGTTCAGAGCGGACGTAGAGACGTGATCTCGAGAGACGCTCGAATGCCATGATATGAGAACATGACGGAGCTGGTGGTGTCGGATCTATTTTTCCACTTCTGAGCGCTCGGGAGAACTCGAAGGGCCTGCAGAATTCTCCGACCGATGCCAAGTCGCCGATTGCTCGGGTTTGATGTTCGGGTCTATAAAATTACCCGGAGTGCCAAATACGAACGAGGAGCCAAGTGGCGTCCTTGCGTGCCCACACGCCCGTCAAACACCTGTCCCGGCAGCTCCCGACGTTGATGGTGTCTGGATGTCGATGAGAGGTGGGAAAACTCGCCATGCTGAATGTCTCGACAGTGTGGCCCGATCACTGTAGGGGCATGACGGGCACGTTTGATCATAAATGCACGGTATGACCTGGCCGGCTGGTTATGCAGGGACTGTAACCTTGGTTTCTGGAAGGACTGCGGGTGTGAGGACATGGCCGCAGCCAGGGGAGTGCAACCATGTGCAACCATCATGGAGGCGAGCGACGACGACGTACGTCGATTGTCGGAGTGGCAAATTAATGATGTAGTCGCTGTGGCGCAATGAGCGATCGAGACACAGCAAAGAAAGACTCACGCGGGAGACATGGCGAGATGTCGAATCCAACGTATGTCCGGGTATGCATCTGAACAACGGAGGAGCACACAGCCCGCTTTCATGAGCACGTCAAGTCAGACGTTGGTAATAGAGACAGCCCCTAATTCTAAGTCAGAGCGAGCAAAAAGGCTTCTTTGTTGGGTGGGGGGCAGTGCGAGCGAGTGTTGGGATCAAAAGATCTGGGCGGGCTGATTGGCCGATTTTTCTTAAACTGCGTGGTTTCTATGGCTCGTTATGAACAGTGAAGAGTCCGTGGAGTATTAGACAGAGGATGAACGTTGTGATCCGCCACGATGACAGCGGGCAACGCTCGATCAGACAGTGGCACTTCGTCGGAAGTAAATGGACCCGACTTGATTTGGAGCGTTGATGACGAGGAGGTAGTCACTGGAACAAAAGATGTATGTGGCCAGGGCCAGGTCGATCTAGGCGTACTAGCAAGTTGGAATAGCTCGCGAGGTCATTGGGTGGAGGAATGGCGGAGGTTAAAAAGCAAGGCACTCCAATTGCGACAACAAGTTCTCACCCGGCCTCTCTCCTTCCCCCAACCCGTCACGCTTAGCTTATCCCCCCCTT
>JBBPOF010000997.1:0-14010 GCA_038091315.1 Porphyrellus cyaneotinctus | reverse complement strand
CGCGACGCAACAAAGCAGCTTGCATTCTTCTTACGCACACTCTGGGATCAGATTGCCATGCACATTGTCGATTCTTTCCGTACGATCAATCACGCATTTGGTGGTGCCCGACCGCGGAGTTCTCCCGGCTGCCTCTTCGTGCCGCTGGTCTGTTCAGCAAGGGGCAACAAGATTTGCTAGATCTCTAGATTTCGTCTAGACTCCAACCCCCGACCGCCCTCATTCGTGCCCGACGGTCCCATCCATTTCATTCTGCAACTGAGCGGAAACAGTTCATCGCTACCGGACAAGAGAAAGCTGTTGGCGAGAGTGTACTCCCCTCTGTGGGCGATGAACTGGACATCATCGAGCAGCATATCAGCAGCCTCGAGACATTCACGCGCGTAGATGGAGAGCAATCCTGCATCGCCAGGGTCGTCGGAGAGCTCAGCAAGAGCGAATGGGTTCAACCCTTTCGTGTCATGGTCTGCCATATCCGACAGAGCCGTTCGAGTCTTCATCCACTCTTCACGACGGCCATTTTGCAATCCAACAGATCATTGGGTGCAATCTGAAGAACCCAGAATTCGCTTTATTTCCTCGTTTGTCCTCTTGCTTTACGTTTCTCTTGCTGTTCGTAATCATCGAATGTGGTTCCTTGTGTATAACCCTACAGTCCTCTGTCCTTGGTTCCGTATGCTGCGAGACGCCCACTTAACATACTGCATGCTGGTACTCCAATTCCATCGCCTTGATGATCCCGTGAAGTTACGTTAGATCACATTCAAGGCGAAGCCTTGTAGGGACAGTGGCGTTAATGGATTATGATCATTTATCTGGGTCACCCACTGGCATCCGATGGTCTGATGGCGTAGTTGGTTATCGCATCTGTCTAACACACAGAAGGTCTCCTGTTCGAGCCAGGATCAGATCATAATTTTTCCCCTGCAAAACGAAGAAAACAACAAAAATTTCTAATCACTGCAACAAAAACGAAATGGAAGAAGCAATCATCCTGTGTTTTCAACTAATTTTATCACATCTCGCGGTATCTCGCCCATTTTTCTTGATCCTTTCCTTTCCGTCCAGGGACTTGTTCTGGCAACTAACTCCACAATGTGCCAAATCTCATGTAAGTCCGATTCGAGCAATGCTTGAGTCTAAGCATCACAGCCTGAGCGAGTGTTGGGTGGTTGCGACTAAACATCTGTTGTCATCAGATAGGTATTTTGATGGGGGTCTGTGCTCGGAGACTGGCGGTGTAGGAGCACGAAAGATATTCTGAAGAGGAATGCCATTGTGACACGGCTGATTTTGTGAGGGACATCCAACAATTTGGAGGAAAAAGAATTTGATAACTGCAACGAAGGGTGGAGTGAGGGGTCGAAGGGAGGTAAAGCGCTAAGGTAATCGCTGAGAGGTTGAGAATCATGATACCCCTCGGGCCAATGTATGAAAGAGTGCACACCTGAGATGAAAGATCGTGCTAAAGCTGAGCATTCTGGAATGAGAATGGCGGTAGTGTTTAGTGTCACATGTGGCTGGGGCAGGTTACACAACATCAGCGAAGGGCGAGGTTCAACCTCAGGAAGACTAACATTAGAGAAAATCAAAAGATGCGGCTGCACATCACACTTGACGGACCCTCAGTCTGCCATCGACAAGCACCAGTTCAGCACGTTCTTTTTCGTCTCGGACAAACCTCTGGCAACTGATCCTCATAAATGTTGCATCGAGTTCTGACAGCTCCAGGTTGCGCCCTCCAGTGAGGCTTCAATTGGGAGAGCGATGAGATCGGAATCGGGACAAGCATGGCTGACGGTGTTTTTTTTGCGCTAGATCCTTCTGAGCCGATACAGAATGTTCGACGGCAAACATGCCTGAGGGTGTATGTAAGTGTTTAGGGTTCGTGGAATGACCCGGATACGGGCCACCTTTATGCCGGAGCACAAGTGGTGACCTGGCGAGTGACCTGACGACCTTCTGAATCAATCACAAAAGCGGGCAACATTTTAGTAAGAGTTGCAGCTGGCCAAGCCGCGCGAAATCGCCAAGGGTGCGGCTGTACATCATCCCCTCCGAACTCTCAGGCTGTCAAGAACCCGATGCAGGATTTATTGATATGAGGAATTGTTGTCGGAGGTTTGTCCAAGGCCAAAACAACGTGCCAAACTCTTCTTCGTGGCTTCGATCAGGAGAGCGACGGGTTGGGAAAAGCATGGCCAATGGGATTTGTTTGCGCTAGAGCTGGCACAGAACGTTCGACGGCAACTATGCCACCATGGCAGTGTGTAAAGTTTAGTTCGTGGAAACCTCTGAATCAATCACAAAAGTGGGTAATATCTTTACCAGTTTGCTGGCTCCGAGTCAGCGCTAAGTAGTACTGGTGCTGATCACCAAGGCAACTCCGGGTCGGAAGTAGAAATCGAGCAAGTACAAATGTGGCAGTAAGCGCTCGTAAATATCACGGGCGTAACGGGCGCTGGCAAGGCTGGCAGAACCGTTGAACGGGGGTGCTCGCCCACTTTCAAATCGTTCTAACGTGAATTTTCAACTTGTTCACCGCCATCCAGCGCGCATCGATCATCCAGTGGCCACCCTCCAAAGGTTCGGGCCCAAATCAGGTACAATTAATTGCTTGCAGTCTGAGCGGGTACAGTGAACTCGAGTTTCAGCTTGAAGGATCATACACATTCCCATAATCTTTCAAGCACTGCTTTCTGCCAGTGTAACCCGCGATCAGTGAAATCGTCGTCTGGCGTGAGAGCCTGATGAGTCGTTGGTTGACAGGTTCTTTTCTGGCACGTGCTTCTTTCTCCTACACGATCACAATTATTTTTCTAACTACCCTGCTCGCGGTCCGATCATCGTCCTGCGGGGCGCACACACGTCTGCCAAATTCAGGATCTGGTAGTCAAGGTATCGCTAGTTGCTCATCGATCAGTTCACTGCTCAGTTATGTGGGGATGCAAATTACGGACCATCACTCCGAGGTATATATTTATCAAGTGACTTGGCGGGGTATATCTACTAAATGAGCTGATGCAGTGCTACCCAACTCACTGGCACGTATGCCTCCTCCATAATGACCGCAGATCTGTGGCATCGTCTTGCTGCGCCCATTACGAGTGTGGGCGAACTCCACTTTCCTGTGCAGTGACCTTGCTATATAGACCGCGGGCCTCGATATCACCGTCATTTACGACGATTTGTCATCCTCCCGCTTCTATATCCCCTATTTCTCCAACCCGATAGTCACTCATGGACGCAAATACCTACTCTCTCTCCACTTGCTGGACTGAGACCAGCCTAGTCAGTAGAGACTACTATGTTGATGGTTGTGATCTTACTGCGATTTCGATGTATCCAGATCAATCGGTGCTCAAGTTCGAGCTATCACAACAAATACATTGCTCCCTTGATGGAGACTACGGCAAGTTCGGCCGTGCAACAAGACTGCACCTGCTGACAAGTACAGTATAATCAGTGTCCCGCTAAAAAGTCTTCGATCCTATCCAGTTTGTCCACTTTTGGACGGTCACTGCTATGGGCTATCTGTTTCTTTGTGAGTCTTTCTGCATTCACCGAGTAAACCCTCTAACTTCGTTCCAGTTTGGCCCTATGCTTTCCGACGTAATCTCCGTGGTTGAAATCATGTTGCAATTAACCTCGATATCTTCGTATTTCACATTTACAATCATCTTTGTTACCTTACGGTGTCTTCGAAGGCTCGCACACCTGCGACGTGGTTCGTTCTTGAGAGTGAATAAACGAAACCGCGTGTTTTCTGACCCTCCCTCTGTGCAGTTGATTGCTGGAATTGCTGTCTTGCTCTGGTGAGGTGAGGTTGGTTTATGTGTCATTGTGGGTCGCAGACACCATTACAAGTTAGTTTCTGCCTCGCAACTGCCTCGTTCATCGAACTGGCATGCTAAACAATGGTCTCGCAGTATTAGCGAATATTGTTTTGTACGAAACTTAGGGGGGGTCGGGTTACCTTCTCCCACATATCTTCGGGATAATAATACCGGGATCTGTTTATTGTCGCACGTAGTTTTTATACTTCCAATATCATTTCATGTTCACGTACCTGGTGCAATTCAATTACCTTATCGATCACCTGCAATCAAATCATTTCACCCATAGCGCGCCCCTCGCCCGCGGCTTGAAGCTTGAAACTTGACCCACAGCACAGGATTCATTTCAAGTTGCTACCACAGCAAGCATAGCTCTATACAGGAAGCAACACCATATGATCCGATCGAGGGCCCACTGCTGTGGTCCTCTGGAATGTTTGAAGGGACAAAATGTAGAGCAAGAAGATACCTCTGGGAAGTGCCTTCTGTTGATCTTCATTTCTTGCCTTGAATAGGTAGGCTTCCGCCGCCGTCGGCAACGGAGTACAAGGATGGATCAATTGTGCCAGAGATACGAGACACAGGTATCTTGATGATTTGTCGAGGAGTTGCTCGGATGCCAGCTGAAAGACCGACCTCATGTTGCTTATCTGGGTACCTTAAGATATTCCCACAGCCATCGCACACCAAAATTTTTCCCTTCGACGTTGGCTGGTTGTCATGCTTGAATTGGGAGACGTATACCCAGATCATGATTACAAGATCGTGTAACCGTTGAACTAGACCGACCCCACGTTTGCGCGAATTTACTTGAGCGAAAGGGATCGTTTGGCGTGACCACAGAGACAACGCACAAATGGACGAGAGTCACTGATGGATCCGAGTCGTGCCTGTCGGCGGTCCGGTTACTTCAACAGATTTCACCGGTGGATTGGTTGCCTTCCAAGTGGAATATGAATATGTTATGTGAATGGCTGTTGAACGAGTTCACAACATGTATGGGGGTCCTACGGAATCATGTCTCCCCAGCTCCGCTTTCCATTTGTCCCGAATATTCCCGGCTACTCAGGACCAAACCGCGATGCTTCCGGAAAGATCCTAGACGCCCCAGCAATGCAGAGAGAAATTTTGTACGACTTCAAGAACATCGGCGAGGAGTGCAGCCTAGCATTATCGTGGTCATCTGGGTGGTCCGATCCAACGATTGCGTTGCATTGATTGTAAAGGCAAATGTCGTGAAGAAAAGTCGAGTCGCCGAAAATATATTATTTAATCTAGAACCTTGTGCCTGAGTAGCCATATATACATGCTGTTTTGAGCGTGCACTGTGACTGCGGCTTGATCAGTCTTCTATGTGGCAAATCGGTAGAAGGTCTTCCATTTAAATATGCTTCTTCGTAGGCGTTTCGAACTTTAAGCCCGTAGAGCGTGGTGCGATCGTGGGGTTCGTTGGCTCGAAACTTGAAGTTACCTCCATCCTCGTCTCAGAACTACGCCCGTGACGAATGATGACGCTAGTAACATCCTTAACGCGCTGGACGGCCATGGTCATGCAAAGGGAGACCTTAGATGAGCCCGATTATGATGGGCCTCTCCTACGCACCCTCTTCGCGCTTCTGGTTGGCATCTTTTCGGTTATACCAAGACCGATATGGACTATAGTCACGTACATTGCGTGGCTGGCGCTGGTACCCATTCGAAGCATCTTGTGGCTTTTGGGGATAGGGCGAGAAAGCGGGAAGAAAGGTGAGTCTTTCGTGCCTTGGTTCAAGTTACCCGGCGCGGGAACGGGTCACGGCTACCTCTGGTCAGGTTCGTTTACTGACACCATCTGTTAGGATCTCCAGCGGTCAGGCGCTGGTACCACGCGCGCCGCGCAAAACGGTTCCAGCGGCAACGAAAGATTAAAGAACTGGACGAATGAACGGTGCCATGGAATACAGTACGATGTATGTTCGCTCGAAGGCAACGCCGGCCTGTCATTGGAACCTCGAAGGACTTGACCGAATTGTAAGGGCGGGTGCTTGTATTGTTTTTGTTTGTCTTGTTGTTCTACGCCGTTTGGGTTGTATGGTACTGATGTACGTACCAACTACTAGAAGCTGTATCGGTACTCGATGAAGCCTGGAAGGTTTCATGTCCCCTGTTCACCGTCAACATGAATTGGGTGTGTCAGCCGCATCCGAGTTCATGAAGTTGCGGCTGGCAGGTGGAATATGAACGTATAAACGTTTGAATCCCTGACCTTCAGTGACTCGCATGCAGAGATCCTTCTTGCAGGCATCGCCGACATGTCCGTCCTCGTAACACTCTTCGATGTTTTCGTCGCAGCCTATCGCCTAGTGGTGGCCTTGTGGAACGCGTGTGCCGTTCTCCTGCAAGTCTTGCGATCGGTGTTGCAAGAGGCTAAGCAAGAGGCAGGCCAAGTGATGGCGTTGCTTGATAACGACGCTTCTATGATGGTCAGCCCACGTCGACGGTCTGGTTTCCATCATTATAGCTTACTGATCGGCGTCTGCCCACAGGACGCAATCACGTCCGCGTCGTTGGTACACGACACGTCCGTACCCGTGAACGCATGGCAAATGTTGATTATTGCGCGAGCATCGACGTTCGTGCTCCTCGTCCGTTTATCAAAGTATCGCCTCCTCCATTTGGAAGTAGACGAGGTGCGTAGATCAGATTGGCTGTTCGAGGCGTTGCTCATGAGTGATATGATGATTCTATTGTTCTGGACCCGAATAGAGTTTCATCGTCACCAATCTGGAGGTGATCCAGACGGAGCTGATGCTGCACGTCCAGCACGTCCCGCGCTTGGTAGGTCGCCTTGATCACAACTTTCATGAGCGTTGATGGGTGGGGGCTGACGCAAGTGGTATCAGCTACAGATGCCGATTGGGACGCACGACACGCGGCTCATCCGATACACGCCTATGACACTGCCGTACGTCTGGAAGGAAGACCAGGCTGACTCGCCCTGTGGGAGCGAGAGTGTTGAGAGGTCGATTGTACCAACCGCGTCCCTAGCTGCCGTCCGCGCCGGACCAGAAGGACGTTCTCGCAGGAAGAAGTGCGTACAGCTACTCACGGAGAGGGCATTACGACGTCGGTTGCACATGGATGGGCTCGGGGCTGCATCGAAGAGAGGGGTAGGCGTTACAAAGATACACGGAGAGAACGTGAAGAGAAAGGTGTTGGCAAACGCGACGAACAAGGGCTTCGCACACGCTGAAAGCAGCACAGTTGCAGACAATGCGTCGGAGAAGACACGCGAAACCGATATGCGGACTTTTGCGGAGACTCCCAAGCAGGCGCGGATGGAACGAAACTTGCACACGGCACTCAGCGAGAACCTGTCGATTCCAAACATGGTGCGGCCAGGGTCGTTGCGCAAGAACGTTCAGGAACCACATTCGACGGGTTCGCAGTCCTGGCGTCGCAGGCGTGGACACTTTGGCTCGGGCTTGTATGCCCAAGGACTACCTAGCGAGTTTAGTTTGCTGTCGAAGGTAGGTCAAGAAAGTGACTGAGCGAAAGTACTGTATGTCGATTCAAGTTACATGGAGCTCGTTACCATTATACCACTAGGTTGGACCATGCCGAGGTGTAGACGGTGTATTATATCATGGAGTTTGATTACCGCAGGGTTTGAGACGAAGCTGTCTTAAGTACTCGAGGATCGCGCCACACAGGGTATATGACTCGGAGAGCTGGTCGAAATACCTAAGATGCGTAATGTGTAGCAACAAGGATTCTCCAACGTGCAGGGGCAGGACACAGAACTGTGGACAAGCGATTTTTTGCAATAACTTTAATTTCCGTATAGGGTGGAAGTAAGACGCACGACGACGTCTGAGAGGCCGTCAGAGAGCTGTTCGACTTCTTCGTGCGCCCAGACCGGCCACCAGCGCTAGATCATCATCGTCCCATCGTCGACGTATCTGATCGTAAATCATGATTCGACGTTGACGCGCCATCGTCGTGAGGGATCCCAAGACGCGACGAAAACAAAAACGACCGGAAACGACGTCGCACACCGCTTACACTATTCCTCGAAGCTCTCCACGTACTCGCACCACTCAGGGACATCAGTCCGGCGTTGACAATCGTGATACAACACGTGCATCGGAAACGCGTGTACAGGACCCGTACGAGTAGTCTGGTGACCAGACCTGTCTATGAGGTTGCCGCGTTGAGAGACAAGCTGTCGATAGACGGGTCTGGTAAATTTCGTTCGCATCAATTGAGGAGCGCGGATTCTCACGCCACACGCAAATTAGTGAGATTTTAGCCAATGAGAAAACGGGAGATTATCGAGTGAGAAGATTAATATTGCACGTGATTGACTGTGATCAGACCTTAAGTTGGCGGGTGCAGACGAGCGCTGTTCTACGAAAATTGATGTGCTGATGTTAATGTTGTCATAGCAAGAATATGAGGATGGTGTACAATGTCGATCGCCTTGTTGATGTACTGGGAAGCGAGCCAATTCAACATCGTGAGGAGCAAAGTGAATGAAACGCAAAGGCCACATCGCGCGAGGGCCCCAAATACTTGACACGAGGTTCCATTCGTCCAAAGGAACAAAGTAAACTGAGCGGCAAAGAAAAGAGTGGAGTTCGACCGTAATTTCGCAAGCTGTGTGATTATCACTTGACATGCCTTGAGGTGAAATCTATGTATAAGTAACTGAATAGATTGAGTGTCGAGCGTACAGTAGAACAATCTTTTGTGGTATTCTCCTGGTTTGCACGTTTAGTCTGCGCTGCAGCACGAAGAATTTTTGTGAGGATATGCGCATGTTTGGCTATGGTTTTGGTGATCGTCGAGCCCATATCCCAGTCGATCAAAGCGTCGGGTGTGATGGATGAAATCCTCCCTCGTAGAGCATCCTTGATATCATCAATTTCGTTGGACACTCTTCGAGTAACTTGGCTGATCCTTCGTCGATGCATATAATTGCACACGGCACGCTGAAAAGCTCTCTTCTGATGGATCCAAGACCTTGATTAACGCAGGCAGAAGTGAGAGTCGGCCGTGATTGAGGATATTGATGGCTTTCTGAATTCTGGGATAATCGAGAGGTCGTATGGCAGCTGCATGCCGATTCTGAGCTTGATTCAGCAGATAATCCAGAAGACGAGGTGCGACTCATAGCTTCATTGATCGAGTCGGACAGCGACAGGGGGTTAATGTTATTCAAGTTGCTTACACAATTATCCTAGGCTTATCCTACCGCACGTGCTCATGTCTACGTCCAAATTTGAGGTTAACCCGTGAGAATCCGCGCTCCCCAATTGACGCGAACGAAATTTACCAGACCCGTCTATCGACAGTTTGCCTCTCAACACGGCAACCTCATCGACAGGTCTGGTCACTAGACTACCGTACGAGGTGGAGCTAGATCCCACGCAATCCGAGGATTCTGAGCGTGTACATGCAGAAGGTCGTGGCGTTGTCCCCCGACGCGGCGTGCAGAGAATGTTTACCTTTAAAGAGTGACGGAGAGTGACACCGGGGGTGTTTGAGACACAGATGTCTGAAGAAATGGGGAGACGAGGGGGACTCTGTGTTGGAGAACATCCCGTCTGCTACAATACTTAGCTTTCGTACGGTACACTTTACTACGTTTCCTTTTATGGGCACCGCTCGTATATTTACGCGTCGCGCACGCCGCGTGCTTTCCTCCAGTCTAGTACCACGTCGACTGGAGGTAAGCTACGCTATTTACTTCACCATCTACCTTACTGACATAGTACAGTATTCACTCTATTTGTCTAGCCTCTCCTCTGCACGCCCGGTTTCAACACTCTGAGTCAGAGAGTGAAATGTATGAGAGTGATAGTACCCAAAACAACCAACTAACTGGTTGAAATGAAAATACGTGACTCGCCAAGCGTATTGCACCGCTCATAACTGCCGAGCAAGGCATCGGTAATTCTGAGGACAATAGATCATGGTGCTGGTGTCACTGCCACTGTTCACCGCACATGACTCAGACACGTGTCCCTTCAATGCGACGCCCACTTCACATTCTCTACACTCTACTCTCTGTAAGAATTTTCTATAGGAGTGTGCTCCAATTTTTGGCGAACATACTTGGTATCATCATAATCTGGGGTGACTCTCAGGTCGGCCATGGATTCAGAAGGTAGTCTTGTCTTTTTGTTGGTGAGCAAGGCAGTTAATTGACGCACATACAAGTCGATCGGTTGCGTTCTCGGGCAGAATCTGCCAGAGCCAAGTTTTGGCAGGGAGGGGAGATCAGTTACATCGAAGAAGCGATCACCTTCACTCGTAAAGCACTGGAACTGTGCCCACCCGGCCATCCCGAGCGACCCTGCTCTTTAACATGCCTTTCTAATCATCTTAGTGATCGCTATGGCCGGCTTGGATCAATGAAGGACATTGAGGAGGCCATTGTCCTCGATAGAGAAGCGCTCGACCTTCGTCCGACAGGACACCCTGATCGCTCAATGTCATTGAACAACCTCGCAGTGGATCTCTCCACTCGGTACAACCAGCTCGGGTCGATGCAAGACCTCGACGAGGCCATTGTCCTCGACCGAGAAGCACTCGACCTTTGTCCGAAAGGACACCCTGATCGGTCATCGTCATTGATCAACCTCGCAGGTCATCTCTCTACTCGGTACAACCGGCTCGGGTCGATGCAAGACCTCGACGAGGCCATTGTCCTCGACCGAGAAGCACTCGACCTTTGTCCGAAAGGACACCCTGATCGGTCATCGTCATTGATCAACCTCGCAACTTATCTCTCCACTCGGTGCAACCATCTCGGGTCGATGCAAGACCTCGAGGAGGCCATTGTCCTCGGCCGAGAAGCACTCGACCTTTGTCCGAAAGGATACCCTGATCGATCAATGTCATTGATCAACTTAGCACTTTATCTCTCCACTCGGTACAACCAGCTCGGGTCGATGCAAGACCTCGACGAGGCCATTGTCCACGACCGAGAAGCACTCGACCTCTGTCCGAAAGGACACCCTAATCGGTCAACGTCATTGAACAACCTCGCACTTCATCTCTCCACTCGGTACAGCCAGCTCGGGTCGATGGAAGACCTTACCGGGGCCATTGTCCTCGGCCGAGAAGCACTTGACCTTTGTCCGAAAGGACACCCTAATCGGTCATCGTCATTGAACAACCTCGCAATTCGTCTCTCTACTCGGTACAAGCAGCTCCTGTCGATGGAAGACCTCGACAAGGCCATTGTCCTCGGCCGAGAAGCACTCGACCTTTGTCCGACAGGACACCCTGATCGGTCAATGTCTTTGAACAACCTCGCAGTTGATCTCTCCACTCGGTACAACCAGCTCTGGTTGATGGAAGACCTTACCGAGGCTATTGTCCTCGGCCGAGAAGCACTTGACCTTCGTCCGAAAGGACACCCTAATCGGTCATCGTCATTGATCAACCTCGCAATTCGTCTCTCTACTCGGTACAAGCAGCTCCTGTCGATGGAAGACCTCGACGAGGCCATTGTCCATGACCGAGAAGCACTCGACCTTTGTCCGAAAGGACACCCTAGTCGGTCAATGTCATTGAACAACCTCGCAGTTCATCTCTCCACTCGGTATAACCAGCTCGGGTCGATGGAAGACCTCGACGAGGCCATTGTCCTCAACCGAGAAGCACTCGACCTTCGTCCGAAAGGACACCCTAATCGATCACAATCATTGGAAAATCTTGCACACCATCTGCTTCATCGGTTCAAACAGTCGAAGAAGTTGAGGGATGAGGAAGAGGTGTTCAGCCTATACGCCGAACTCGCAGATTTGACACAAGTCGTGTCCTCCAATGACCTCTATGCTGCTAGACGGTGGATTCATGTGGCAGAAAATCTCTGCCATCCCACTCTACTTCTTGCATATGAAACTTCTCTTCGTTTACTTGTTCAACATGTGTCCACTCTTCCGTCGTTGCCTCAGCATCTTCCCATCCTCAAAACCCTCACCTGCTCACTCTCAGTGGATGCATTCTCGGCTTGTCTTCGTAAACACTCCCCTACCAAAGCCATCGAGTTTCTAGAACAGGGTCGGGGAGTTTTCTGGAGTCAGCTCACTCGCCTCCGTTCTCCCGTCGAAGACGTGGTTGCTTCTGGCCCAGAGGGAAGGATCTTAGCAGACCAATTTTCGCGGTTAACCTCGCTCATTCAGACTTCCCTCAATTCTCCGAGTGCAGATCGGCATGAGCGCGTGTGGCACCTCAACCTTGAAATGAAAGGTGTCGTTACCAAAATTCGCGAGCTTCCTGGTCATTCCCGTTTCCTTCTTCCTTCTCTTTTCTCCGATCTCCAATGTGCTGCAAAAAGGGGGCCCGTGATAGTCGTCAATGCAAGCGAGTATAGCTGCGACGCGCTCATCATCTTGCTCGATCGTGATCCTGTTCATGTTCCATTGCAGATCATACAGAAAAATGTTCGAGAATTGGCAACGGAACTCTCCACATTGACTAAACGCGCAACGATATGCGACGTAACGAAGCAACTCGCAATATTCCTCCGCAAACTGTGGGATCATATTGTTTCGCCGATCGTCGATTTCCTCCAGACAATCCACCCAACCCGAATTTGGTGGTGTCCTACCGCCGAATTCTCTCAATTGCCTTTACATGCTGCTGGTCCGTATAGGAAGGGACAGCACAATTTGCCGGATCTCTACATCTCGTCCTATACTCCAACCCTAACCGCCCTCATTCGTGCCCGACAGCCCCATCTATCTGATTGTGCAACCGAACAGAAACGGTTCATCGCGATCGGTCAGGCGAATGCTGCCGACCAGAAGGAACTCCCCTCTGTGGCTGTGGAGCTAGAGACCATTGGACAGTGCATTAGTAGCCTCGCGACATTCATGCGTGTAGATGGAGAGGAATCGTGCATTGCTAGGGTCGTCGAAGAGCTCAGCAAGAGTGAATGGGCTCACCTTTCGTGTCATGGTCTCCCCAATCCGACGAAGCCATTCGAGTCCGCGTTCGCTCTGTATGACGGCCATTTCACAATCCAACGAATCATCGCATGCGATCTGAAGAACCCAGAATTTGCGTATCTCTCCGCATGTCATACGACGGTCGGATATGAGGAGAGTCCGGACGAGGTGATTCACCTTGCGTCGGCGATGCAATTCGCCGGGTTCCGTTCGGTGATTGGGACGATGTGGGCGGTGGCCGATGGTGAGACGAGCAAGATCGCATCGATGTTTTATAAGCATATGGTGGACGAATCTGGACGTCTAGATCATACCCGGGCAGCGTACGCGCTGAACATGACGATGAAATCAGTCAATATACCCTTTGATCAAAGGATCCTTTATGTTCATCTCGGTGCTTAGCCCTATTTCTTTGTTTGCTCTCTCGCTTTGGATTGCTGTTTGTAATTGCTGGGTCGAACATGCTGTCGAGTTATGTATCATGCATGGTAGTACACTCAATTCTCCACATTGTGGGACCACCCTACTTCATCCACCACTTGCTGAGGAATGGTGGAATATCTGACCCGTTGAGCGCGACACAAATCGCATTGGCGACAATTGAACGCGAGCCTGGACCATGCAATGCCACTGTTTGGGTTTGATGACGACAAAGCAACGCCCAGCAAGAGGTCCCTTCGTTGGAAAAAAAAAGTTCCTATAGGTGAAGATGACCCCAGTTCTCTTGAACGAAATCGACATTACGATGATGGCGTTCGAGTCAGACGAGGACGACGAAGACAGTCCGTTGTCATGTTTGGAAAGGTATTCTCACATGTCCTACCTAAACAAAGTCTAATTTAAATCTCGTTCCTCGTCCTTGCGCACGTGAACGTATTTCACGTAAGCGAAGATCAGCTGGTGGTGATTGCGCCCGTGTCGGGTCAACGATGGGAGCAAGTTCGGTAAAGTTCGCGTTCCATGCTGAACGCGCTTAGATCTCTTTGACGGGCGATCCCCTCACGCGGGTCTGTCCATACAGTCGTTCTATGCAGAAAAAAAGAAGAAATCGATGGTCACATACTTGGGATTTTGGTCAGCCCGCGGAAAGGCAACTCGTCCACTTCTGGCGGCGCATCTATCGAGGTGGCATTGGCAAGCTCGACAAAGGGCTTGCTGATGATGTCGATGATGGAACCTTCTGCACTGTTCTTGATATTGTTGGTCGTAAGTACCTTTTGGACTTCCCT
>JBBPOF010000996.1:0-14011 GCA_038091315.1 Porphyrellus cyaneotinctus | reverse complement strand
TGGGGAAGAGTAAACTCACCAGCTGCAGAAGAGGACGAGCGCACGCCATGCTGTCCATGCAGCATTGGCGAACAGAACGCCGCGGGCGTAATCCGTTAACGTGCCATTAGACGCGCGGAAGAAGGTCGAATCTCGACCATTGAAGCCAGCTTCGATCAAACCGACGTATTCCGGATTCGGTGATGAGAACGATAGAAGCAAGGCGACGCAGAGGCCTGCTCGAGGCAAGAGGAGCGCGACGGTGGGTAAGTTCTGTGAATAAAGCCAGAACGTTTCGGCGAGACCATCTCGGAGGCCGCCGTTTTCCCCAAAGAAGGCCGAGTATCGGATGTACTGCATGAAGCAAAAGTTCGTGTACGATGTCATGCAGGTGAGGCTGAACCCTGAGGACGAAAGATAGAGCGGAATGATGCGCGGTCGCTCTGTGAAACGGTCTTAGTCAGAGGTTCTCCGGAATGACAAGGATAGGCACTTACTAACACGCCATCGACGGTAGAAGGAGTAAACAAGTTCATAAAGCACAAACACCACGATGATCCAAACCAGCCAACAGGCTATATAAGCCGTCGCGCCGAGTGCCCAATTCTTTCCAGATCCTGACACACCAGGTGCTGTCGGATTGGGGTGCTTTGCAACCCTATCAGTCACGGTGAGCACGGAATGGACGGGGGACATAGATGAAAGACACGCACTGCAACAACATAAATACGGCGTTGAAGTCAAAAAAGGTTTGCAGAGGTATGTGATAAAACGTGAAAAGGGGGAGCAAGTAAAAGTAGAGTTTAGCCAGTAGGGTGGGGTTTCGCAGGAGTTCGGGATGGAGACCGTTTGAATTGAATTTAGGACGAATCGCGCGATCTTGTGCACGGATCGCAGCGGACACCACGGTCGGACTCACACCAGCAGTCGTCGCCCTGGACCACACTCGAGGGTGGAGAGGGTTACTGAAACGCGCTTGTTCTGTGACCTGATCCCGACCAGGTTGGGTGGCGTCCTGAAGACTGACGACACGAACGGAACGTGGAGTGGGTCTGCGACCGATGTTAAATGGTTCAACGGAGGTCACCCCAGGTGTGTACTGGCCGCCATTGGATGAGTGAACGGTAGACCCAGGGTCTGGTGGCGGAGGACGCTTGGGGAGCCAAGAGGGATAACCTTCCGAACCTTCGGATACCCTTGGGTGGGTCGACGAAGAGGGCTGCTCGGAGAGTTCACCTCGCTGAACCGACGGACCGGGAGACGCGCTCTTGGGAGAATCGGATGGACTACCTGGCTGAAGGCGTGACATCTCGTTAATAAATGGGTTTATCATGCAAAGAGGGAGTAAAATAAGCGAGCTCGTGAAAGCGTGGAGAGCGTTGGTGTCGCGTTCGGGAGAAGAGATTTTTTGTGGAATTTTTAAGAGTAGAAGAGAGAGATTAAGAGAGCCGAAGAGGGCGCGAGTGTGGAAGATAATGTGGCCTGGGACGAGAATTATTGAGGAGCCTCGTGCAGCACGATCAGTAACCTCGTGTCTCTGACTTTCCGCAAGTGAACAGCAGAAAGCTGGAGCAGGGAAAGGAAGGAGGACCGGCGACGAAATCCAACACGCGACGGCCCTGAAAAAGGTTCAACCCCCTGGAATCCAAAAAAGGAAGCGTTTACGACACCCTGATAGAGGACCTGAAAAATTGCGTGTCAATAACGGAAGCTACACTGCGGACAAGAGAAATACCGGTGGGGGAGAAAAAACATCGAATGTTCCTGAAACTGGACAGCAAAAAACGTTGCTAGGCATTTACAACAAATGGATGGAACTTCAACAAACACAACAATAAACAGGGCCATGGCATCCGTCATTCATACAATGGCGATCCAACCTTATCTCCACGAGCAGCCGACTGTCGTTATGCGTCCCTCGGGGTAAAATGAAGGACGTTCGACCCCTCTCCATATACAGCATCCCAGTCAAATTCACTCTGTTGATTCTCCTTACCAAATGCTTCCAGGAGACTTGCAGCTTCTTTCGTTCCGTTCACGACAGGTCGTGCTTCCTCGCTAGTCTTCCCCTTGGCCCCCTGCCCATAGATACGCGACTCATCTCCCGAAAGGAACGTCCCAATGTGTCGGAACGTCAGGCTAATCCGCTCCCCATTCATGAACTGCTCTTCCGGGGTCTTCAGTTCTATCGGCCGTTTATCGTGATTGATCGCGTGCAACCACTTGGCATTAGTTTCCAATCCCATCACGAACATCGAGTTATGGGAGAGTGGGATTTTTTGCGATGGCCGAGGAGCACCGCCTTGTCCCGCATTCTGTACACCGTCGCGCTTCAAGCGCAGCGTCATGACGCGCCGTGCCCCCAGGCTGACGTTGACAACCTTGGACCCGCGCACAACATCAATTGTCTTGTCCGAATGTTCTGAGATGTAATCTGCCCCAGTTCGGTAATGCTGGATCAGAACATGGTTTACCGGGTGATCTAGAACCTTTTGCACATGCTCCCGAATTAGAGAGACCGTCGGAGAAAACGGTCGAAGTGCGGGGGACTCGTCGGCTGGATGGCGATATGTGGGAAAACTATTTCAAGAAGATGATGACGAAGAAAGGAAGAATAAAAATGATGAATAAAATTCAGCCGGTCACAAGGAGCGTTTTATTTCGCTCACCTTCCGTCCGCAGCGACAGCCCCCTCTACTGCCACCAATCTGGGCACTTCTCCACCTGGGTGGATATCGTACGATATGAACACACGTGCACAGCGTGTAAGCGCCTGACATACCTCGATGATACATGGCATTCCATGCGACCTCTTTCCTCATGTTCTCAAATGCAACCTCCGCCAAATGCGGCGGAAGTACGTCCAGGACGAGTGCACAATCGCCCTCGCCGATTCTATCGCCTACCCCGAGACTTGGAGGTGGGGCATTGCGGGGCCTGTGTGAATTAAGGAACCCGAAATACCGCAGCAAGAATCGGACGTGCCCACATGGTATAGCAGACTCCGGAGGTAAGCAGTACGAGTACGCCGTCAGAAAGGGGTCTAGCAGAGTCGGCGATGGCAGTTGAATCTATAGTTTAGCACGCCGTTGTCTGCAAGCAGCTAGTTGCTTGCGCGCCGCAAGGCGGATTCCTCGTGTTCTGATAATCAGGTGTGTGACCGCTTCGGCTGGCACTGCCAGTGCACGCACCTCGCTCGGTATGTCGGTGGCAACGTGTCGGTGATCCACGTTGTCGAGCGTTGGACTTGAAGGTGTAAGATGTCTCACAGCTCGGAATCGCTGAAAGAGGAAACCAGTCTCGGGGTTGATTTGATCCTATCAGCGTCACAGCCACACCATGATGATGCCTCGAGGACACAACGTGGATCATTTTCAGGGTAAAAACCACGCTCATCAACTGACTTTGTCCGAAAGCCGAAGCTATACAGGACCCAGGGCCCCTTTCGCATCCGTTGGAAATACCACCATAATGTATACATGATCTCGACAACGAGGCAGACCAATATGTACTTGGGGATCGGAACCACGGCAATGTCTACTTAAATAATTGGGTACGCACGAACCACGTCGACGATGTCATCAAGAACTACCTCCCTTCGAAATCAATATCGGCACGTCAAGTTTTGGTTCCAGTCTTCGGACCCGACCCCCTCTGTAACGACGAACAACCGATACGGATCATACTTGTCTTTGATGCTCTTCAACTTCGGATAATGCGCGCCGAAAAACGTTTTCTGGGAATCGACCTCAAACGGAGACGCCTATTCAATTGTGGCGACGGTAGCCGTCAGTAAACCACGTTCTCTGTCCGACTTGCGGCAGATGGCGCACCTCGTTCAAGTAAGCACCGTCGTTGGGTGTCGCATCATACAGCCTTTGGACCCATCCACGGAGTTGCTGGAACTCAGACTGGATATCCATATATGACGAGGTCTCGTCCCAAGCAACCCCGCACGTTATCTCCACCACCGCATTTCGCCATGCTGGATTCAATCCAGCAGAATCAGGCGAAAACTGGCTCACTCTTCCACCAGCAACCGTGCTGCGTGGATCACCGTCAGCAATTCAAAGGGAGGGGATACGGGAAACTCACTTGAAACCTGCATTACAATCGATGAGCACTTGGGCGACTTGGCTGGAATTACTTGCGACTGTGTCCCGGGAGAGAAGGCGGGATGTAAGGAGAAAATATCCACCTCCCCCTGCCCCACCACTGTACACGAAATCATCGATCAGGTCATTCCAGGAAGCGGAGCCGACATCGCTCGAGAACACGACCCCATAAGGCTCCAAGGATCGCGTAAAGTTTAGCCATGGCTGCATCGTCGCGGTCGCGGTCTCGTTGGTCATATTCGGCGCAAGATAACTGAAATGAACACCCTGACTAGTTACCCCACCATATCCGCCCCAGCCGTCGTCCGTAAATTGGGTTTGGTAGCGCATATACCCCTCGACTAGCTCTGGCAGCACCGACGAATTGGTGACATTTGCCTGGTACGCCCAGAACTGGAACGGAACTATAGGGTATGTGCGGTAGGTGACCGAGGTCACGATCCCATACGTGCCGCCGCCGCCGCCACGCAAGGCCCAGAAGAGGTCTGAATTCTGATATTGATTCGTGGTCAGGTATTCGCCCGTGGAAAGCACGACGGATATTTCTAAAGCATTGTCGACGCCTTCCGGGGGCAATCAGTCTGGCGATCAGTGGGATTGTCAACAAGGTACTCACCGAGACCATAGGAGGGCGACAGAAAAGAATGTCCTCCGCCCGCCATCCATCCACCAGAAGTACCGATGGAACCCCCCGCATCGATCCCGCCAACCATCAAACGTCCACGCTCACGTACCGCAGCATAACCATCGTACCACTGGACCCCAGCACCGAATGTCACAGCTGTACGCACATGGTCATCAGCAATCGAAATCCATGATACCGACAGACAGACCTTCAAAAGTCTCGTCCCCCGGCGCGCCCTGTGGTACAAACGCAGTGTCGTACGTGATGTTCTTCATGTTATGCGTCCACACCACAAAGGCTCCTCGCGCGGTACTGCGCCCAATAAAGTCATGGCTACACCGATTGTGATCAGTCAGGATTCGGAATCACTAACACCTGCATAAGACGAACTTACCCCGTGTTCTTGACGGCCAACTTGAGGTTGTGCTCGACCGCGAACGTAAGCGCAACCTGTACGTCCGCCACCGAACGCACATCCGCACCGATGACAGGTACCCCACCCTGTCCACACGTCCCCGTGATACTCGTATTCAAGAAACACGCAGCAATCGTCCCGTTTGGAAATATGTACGTCTCCCAGTTAGCATTCTCCAACGAACCGGGGCGTGATGCACGCCAGTTGCCGTCGTAAAAGTTAGTGATGACATCGGTGCAGTTCCCAGATGGGTGTGAGGGAGGGTAACACGGATAGGCCGTGGGGACGGGGTAGACGAGTGGTTGTGAGAGTTGAGTTTGGAGTTGGGAGAAGGTGTCGACGGAGGGCCAGCAAGGTTGGTCGCTGGTGCAGAGACAGCCCGAGCTCGACATGGAGGTGGCGCCGTCAGCCCGGGAGGTTGGGAGCAGGTTTGCAAACGTTCCGAGGAGCACGGTCGCAGAGAGCATTCTCATGTTTGCTCGTAAAAGGGGAAGAAACATGGATGTGAATGTCTTTAGAAGAAGATGGATGACGAATTTTATACTCCACCATGAGCTTCCCCATCCCCATTCCTCAGTCGGCTATGAATCGCTAAGAGCAGGCAGTTCTAAACATTCCATCGAATCGCCCACCCTGATACGCAGTACACTGGAAGGTAACGTTCAGCGCCGGCCTCTGTCTTTCGCCGCACAATAGAAATTCACTTTCGCCAAGCACCATGCGGTTTTGCACAGCGCGCTGTTCCGCAGTTACTTGATCAATTCCGATGCGTTTGATGGACATCGGCTGGCCACAATCAAATGAGAATGAGCACGGAATGCAATGCTCACCCGTCGGACCTCGAGAGGTAATCTCATCGAACCTTACTTGATCTGGTTTAATCTCTCAATGTCGGAGACCCGGAGGAAATGTACACCCGTCCTAATAACGTCACTGTGCGTGGAGTCGATACCGTAATGGTAGCACAGGTATGTTAGCAGCATGAACAGCAAGAAGGGTCTGCAGCAGAATGGGGATGACAAAAAAACTGGGACGTATTACAAGAGGGTAACAAGTTATAAGATACGTTACTGATTTGATGTTACCAAGCTTTTCTCTTCCCACGGGCTGCCTATGAAACAATTCGTTAACTTCACATCCCATGACCGCCAACGACCAATAACCATATAGCTGTTGCGGAGTAGCTCTCTGCAGTGGGCAACCACGCATGACTCGTGATTTGAGTCAACTTGTCCGCGACTCAGGGAAAAAGAGAGACGCAACGACAAGCTAGCGTCGTAACGAACGGCGGAGTGCTCCTTGTGTTGAAAACGGGGCGGATTATCCGATCGACAATCGCTTCTCTTCAACTGATGTGGCATCCGGGGCTATCCTCGGTTTCACAAGTCGTTTTCGAATGCAGCGTGACGACAGCCGTTGCAAAGGACAGCAGCGACGTGGGAGGTAGTGTGGTTGATGAATAAGGGACAGGTTGTTCGGGGCGTGCAGAGAACTTGGCGAGGAACGGCCTCCCGGAAGAAGAAGCGTTGATTAGGTTTCCGTCCAAAAGAGGTAAGCTTTCCGAGGTGACTATGGCCGGCCAACTTGAAGTATCACCAACTGACTTTCTCCGACAGCCAAAGCCATGCAGGAAGAGGGACCAGCCCGAACTTTCTGCTCGTTTTGCGTCGGTCGCAGGCACTACGATAATTTACATGTGATCTCAGCAACAGGGAAGTCAAGAAAGGCCGCATCTTGGAATAGGGTCGTCGGAATAAATAACCGGGTATACGCACGAACAACTTCAGCAACGTCCACAAGAGCTCACTGACATTCACGGCACGTCAAGTCTTTATTCCAGTCCTCAGACCCGACCCCCTCCTTAACGACGAACAACTGAGATGGATCATACTTGTTCTTGATGCTCTTCAACTTCAAATAATGAGCGCCGAAAAACGTTTTCTTCCAATCGACCTCGAACGGAGACGCCTATTCAATTGTGGCGACGGTAGCCGTCAGTAAACCACGTTCTCTGTCCGACTTGCGGCAGATGGCGCACCTCGTTCAAGTAAGCACCGTCGTTGGGCGTCGCATCATGCATCGTTTGGATCCATCCACGGAGTTGCTTAATCATATCCCTGATGTCCTTAGACGACGTATTCTCATCCCAAGAGATCGCACACTCCGTCTCGACGACTGCATTCCGCCATGCAGGATTTAATCCAGCAGAATCAGAGGAAAACTGGCTCACTCTTCCACCAGCGACCGTGCTGCGTTGATCACCGTCAGCAATCCAAAGGGAGTGGATACGGGAAACTCACTTGAAACCTGCATTACAATCGATGAGCACTTGGGCGACTTGGCTGGAATTACTTGCGACTGTGTCGCGGGAGAGGAGGCGAGACGTGACGAGTTCATATCCACCTCCCCCTGGGCCAACACTGTTCACTACCTGATCCAGCAGATCATGCCAGGAAGTCGAATGTACTTGGCTTGTAGACAAGAGCCCGTAACGCTCCAAGGAGTGCGAAAAGTCCAGCCACGACTGCGTCGTCGCCGTCGCCGTCTCGTTGGTCATATTCGGCGCAAGGTAGAAGAAATTAACCCCTTGACTGGATACCCCACCATATCCGCCCCAGCCGTCGTCCGTAAATTGGGTTTGGTAGCGCAAATACCCCTCGACTAGCTCTGGCAGCACCGACGAATTGGTGACATTTGCCTGGTACGCCCAGAACTGGAACGGAACTATAGGGTATGTGTGGTAGGTTACCGAGGTCACGATCCCATACGTGCCGCCGCCGCCGCCACGCAAGGCCCAGAAGAGGTCTGAATTCTGATATTGGTTCGTGGTCAGGTATTCGCCCGTGGAAAGCACGACGGATATTTCCAAAGCATTGTCAACGCCTTCAGGGGATGGTTAGCTCGGCAGTCAGTGTAGTTGTCAAAAAGGTACTCACCGAGACCATAGGAGGGCGACAGAAAAGAGTGTCCTCCGCCTGCCAACCATCCACCAGAAGCGCCGACAGAACCTCCCGCGTTGACGGCGCCGACCATTAACTGACCATGATCTTCGACAGCAGCATACGCTTCATGCCACTGCACGCCAGCTTCGAGCGTCACAGCTATGCGAACGGGCGCATCAGCAAACGAAATTCATGATGTCCCTCGATATCGACCAACTGACCTGTAAAAGTCTCGTTCCCTGGCGCACCCTGTGGCACAAACGCAGCGTCATACATGATATTCTTCATGTTGTGTGTCCACACCATAAGGGCACCCGGTGCGGCACTACGCCCGATGTAATCGTGGCTAGCATCACCGTCGTCGTCAGTTAGGAAACCTCTCGCGTACAATGGACCTACCCCGTGTTCTTGACGACTAACTTAAGGCTATGCTCGTCTGCGAACTCAACCGCTGCTTTTACATCCGCCACTGAACGCGCATCAACACCGATGACAGGCACACGTCCCTGCTCGCACATCCCCGTAATACTCGTATTCAAAAAACACGCCTCAATACTCCCATTTGGCAACCCGTACGTCTCCCAGTTAGCATTCTGCAACGAACCGGATTGTGATGCGCGCCAGTTGGCATCGTCCCAGTTGGTGCGGACGTCTGTGCAGTTCCCGGACGGGTTTGAAGGAGGGTAACACGGATAAGCACTAGGGTGTGGGTGGATGAGTGGTTGTGAGAGTTGCGATTCGAGTTGAGAGAAGGTGTCGGCGGAGGGCCAGCAAGGTTGGTCGCTGGTGCAGAGACAGTCTTCGCTAGCCTGAGTGGTCAGGAACAGGCTTGCAAGGAGCACGGTCACAGACAGCGTCCTCATTCCTGCTCGTAAGCAAAGGGGGGAAAACTCGAATTTGTGCACCTATCAAACACGATGTCGAAATTTATACCGTTCCTTCAAGGCTATGCACCGCTAAGCATATGAAGTTCAGATGTCCGTCAAATTATCTACAGTGCTTCACATATGCGACGCCAGATGAGTGCCGTTGAGCTCGGTCCTGAGTTGCACTACTAAGCACGATTCAATCGGTTGATCCTCACCTTTGTCAAGTTGCACAGTACGCTGTTCCACAGCAACTCGATCAGCCCCGATCCTTTGCTGGGCTTAACGAAAGTATTAGATTATACGAGTGTGGAATTTGCTCACCCATAACCATCGGACCTTGAGTAATTTCATCGCCCATCGGTCTATAGTCGTGTAGCGATGTCACAACAACGTCTCATAGCCAGTAGAACCTAGGTGACTGTTGACTCCCGTGAGAAAAGAGAGGCAAATAAGTGATGTTTGAGTAAAATTACTGTCAAAACACTTCCGAACCAACGACACCATTTCGTCCAACGTGCAATCTATTTAGCATTTTATTATAACAGCGCTTAAGACGACCTCAATCCGTTTTAAACTTAGCTGACGTCGTGTGGGATCGAACTCGCAAGGCAGATAACGGGAAGTCGCCCACTCCAAGACTTTGTACAGTCGTCCTAATAATGACAATTTTCGTGGGGATCAATACCACAAAAGCAATATCACTATCAGTCACAGCAAGATGGGCCAAGATAATATTTGGGCAGCGCTGCGGCAGGGGAAAAAGAAAACCGAAATGAAAAATTGAGATCAGGAACACGAATTACAAGAGAGTAACAAGTTGGATACATTACAGGTACAATGTTACCTATCTTATTCCTCCCATGCCGCCTCCAAAATTACTGTTCATAAATCAACAAAGTTAACCTTACATTCCATGTGGTCAGAGTACTGACGACCAACGACCAGAGATGGGCGGAGCAGCGGGCGATGGCAACGGTAGAGGTTACTCATGATTCGTAACTTGGGTCAATGTCGTCCGCGAGTCGGTGGAGGGGAGAGATGTCATAGAAAGCTGACGTTGTAAGGAACGGCTAAGTGCTCCTTGTGCTGGAAACGGGTCAGGACGTGGTGGACTGTCCGATGGGTGCCCAGCCGGAAATTGCTGTGGTGGTTTGCCATTGACAAACGCCAAAGGTAACTGGGCAGCAGAGCTTGGCGCCGGTTGACTTCCTGAACTGGCTGACTCTGCGCCGGTCGACAACCGCCTCTTCTTCAACCGGGGTGATACTTCGGGGCCGTCCTCGGTTGAGGTGGCGTCATTTGCATGTCGCTTTTGATACCGCGCCGCACCAGGACGAGAGCTACGAAGGACAGCGGCGACGCGGGAGATGCCACGGTTGACGAATTGAGGGACAAGTTGCTCCGCGTTCACCCATTGGAACCTTGACGTCGCCACTCCTCTTAGATCATTCTTCTTGGGCTTGGTCAAACTGAGGGCCTTCCAAGGATAATGGAGGTGGCTATCAAACTTCTCTAATGCCTCCCTATCTTTCTCGTGCCACCGGTGTCCATCTGCCTCTTCAGATACCCAACCAAGGTCTAGGAGTCTACGTAGATGTTTCCCGTTGAGAGAGCTTCTCTCGGGGTTGGGGTTGTCGAGTACCGCTTCATAAACATGCCAACCAAGAATAGGGTCAAATAGCTCGGGTGCGCGCAGCTCAACAGGAAATGGTTCATACGCGAAGTCGCGTACTTTGATTCCAGATTGTTGAATGTCGAGAACAATCTCTTCTTGTGTGAGATCCGGGGGAATTATTTCCGTAGGTACGGGTGATGGAGCAGAGACAGGTTGTTCGGGAGCTTGGAGAGCGGAGGGCGCCACGTCAGTGGCGCTTGGTTGTTCTGGGGCCTAGAGAGGGGTCCACATCAGGAACGCTCAACCGTCCGTGTTGATGAGATACTTACGGCATTATCCGCCGCCGAGGGGGATCGAAGCACAAGCATGGGAGCAGGAGCATCCAACGAGCTCTCGCTCTGTGTTCTTCGACCGTACGAGGGTCCTTGGTTGGACTCTCCTACTGGCTGTGAATGTGTCCGACCAACTGATAGTAGGTGGTCTCCTGAGGTGTTGTAAATCGGTGAGGGAGCGCTGGGAAAGTCCAAAGGATGTTGAACCCCGGAAGTAGGCATTGAAGCTGAGGGGCAGAGGGGAAAATATACAAGAACGATGGGGATGAGAAGTGGCAAGATATACGTGTGGCTCGTGTTATTGTCCTTGTTACCACGTCCCAATGACCCAGGAGAAACACCAAATCGGGTAGAGAGGTAAGGTTGCGGTCGGCGTCGCGACAGACGCGGCAACACCTCAGGTACGAGAACTCGATGTGAGTTGCGTTTTTGTTTTCTTCGGCGAGGAAGGCTCGCTGCGGAACACGGTCGAGTTGGACGTCGGGTCAAACGACGTTGCGACAGCTGAGTTGAGCTCGGTCTTTCGCCGGCATACGCCGAAAAATGAATAGTTTCCGAAAAAGGAACTGGTGCTCATCCTCGTTCCCCCGGTCCGAACATGAACGTTTGAACGTTATCGGACCCACTTGGCTTTGTCCTGGACTACCGGGACGAGTATGAAACAACTGGTACGTACCTGCCTACCTGATTGTTTCATGGAATCTAGGCTACGCTCACGTCGGCTGACTGACTTGAACGAAGTGGTATTGTCACGCATCACTGGCAGTTTGCGGCGTACTACCATAGGAATTAACCTACTCAGGTAACTTATTCACACACACGTTCCAGTGTCGTGTAAGGACCATCAACCCGATGTTTGGAAAGTTTTTCCATCGTTTCTATATGTGATTCAAGCAAGCGCTCTGAGATATATTGACGAAAAAAAAAAGTGATCCCAAACTGATGTTAGAATATGGCACTTGACCGGCGGTAGTATCCTTCATGACGTGGTTGGCGATTCCTCTTCCGTTGATTACCGGAATGACTTGTGGCGTCTGGGCTCGGATTCTCCATCTGTAGGTTTCCCAAACGAGATACTGTGCTAGGCTGATCGTAACCGTTTAGTAACTCGAAGCTGCAGCTTGTTACTCCCCTCGTTATTCACGTCAGCAATCACAGACGCGTTCGTCACCAGTACGCTCATTATTCCAGTCAACCAGACTTGAGGTTGATACAATTATGAATCAACTTATTCGTGGCGTTATCCGAATAGGCCCCTTTGCCAACTTCTCCGCCTTGCTTTGGGTGACTTGGTCACTTCACCGTTCTCCCCGAGACGAATTTGTATGGCTAATCCCTATTCTCCTTGCTCATCTACACAGACGTGTCAGTAGTTCACCGACTCGTTTCTTTCTTCCTCAAAAAGACACTTATAGATACCCTCCTTACTCGCGAGTCAATTAGTGCACAGCCAGGTGCTACGTATGCGACGAGAGGTACGCTGAGTTACTCTGTTTTCTTAGCGATCGTCACCGGTATTTCTGACTGTTTTACATTAGAGATATCATGCCGTCTTCCTTGTGAAGCACTCCATGATTCATATCGACCCTCGGCTCTACCCTGCATATCCAGTCCGTCACCGGAATAGCGATCGTTCCTAATTGCTGTACAGACCAGTGGGCTAGTTTGGGAAACTGTTGATTCACCGTGGCACCGAAACAGGCCAGTACCTAAATCAAAAGCAAGACTTGGGGATCATTTAAGAGAGGGAAGGATTCTCGCCTTGTGAGAATGATCTATAAGTCGTCCCACAGGTGCTACGAGATGACCACTTGTCTTGCGAAAACCTTGGGTAGTTCAAAAAAATAATTCTGTCGCAGGACAAAGTTTTTCTTTTCCTTTTTTTTTTTTTTTGCAGCGTTGGTCTTTCTTTTCGTCGGTTTCTGTGGATTTGTCTTGACTTTGGAATCCGCCTGGAAATCCGTTTTCGTTGCTTTGCGTTCTCCCTTTGCCCTTGTTGACTCATTTTAAATGTAACTTTTGTAATTTCCGCCTCTATATATACAGGTCCAGTCTCAAGGGGTAGAGTATTTTCTACATTAGATCTGCGCCGGCATAAGCCGTGCCAGAGAAGGAAGTTGTTTATCACGCTGATATGATATCGTACCACGACGATGAGCACACCAGGCAAGCTACTCGTACCCCTCCACGTATCGTACATACAGTCACTTGGAAACGTGAGTAGCGCGCATTTTTCTACCTTCTATTGTTTACCATCGTACAGAACAAAGATGATCTTGCTTATCATCTCACTGCACACCTGCGGATGAACGCCATCTATTGGGGACTCACGGCACTGTGCATCATGGGACACAAAGATGCACTTAATCGAGAAGAGGTGATTGAGTATGTGATGAGTTGTTGGGACGACGAGGCAGGTCTGTTCCTCGTTCGTGCTCTCCTGTTCTTGCTTGATTGCCTTGCTCTTCCTCCTACTCTGTATCTCCGACCTAGGTGGCTTCGGTGCACACCCGGATCACGATGCCCACATCCTATCCACGTTGAGCGCAATTCAGATACTCGTCACGCAAGGCGCAGTCGATAGACTGGACGTCGGCCGCGTCGTCAGATGTACGTCACCGTGTCCACTCGGCACAGGGATATAATTACAACCATTCACCATAGTCATTTCATCTCTCCAACAACCCTCTGGAGTATTTGCGGGCGATGCCTTTGGTGAAATCGACACCCGCTTCCTTTACATTGCCGTCAACGCATTGTCCCTGCTCGGTTGTTTGGACGCCATGGACGTCGAGAAAGCGGTCTCGTACATCCGCCAGTGTCGCAATTTTGATGGTGGGTACGGTGCTATTGCTGGTGCAGAAAGTCATGCCGCGCAAGGTGGGCAATGATAGACCATGTCTTGACTATGGGTCGTCATATTCATGGGCTTTCCTTTCATTTTCAGTATTTGTCTGCGTGGCTACACTCGCGATTCTCGACCGATTAGACGAGGTCGATTCGGAGATGCTCTGCTGGTGGCTGGCAGAACGGCAACTTCCGAATGGGGGACTCAATGGGCGTCCCGAGAAATTGCCAGACGTGAGCTTGGCGGCCAAGTTGCTTTTTTATGGTGATTG
>JBBPOF010000995.1:0-14012 GCA_038091315.1 Porphyrellus cyaneotinctus | reverse complement strand
CGGTGGCAAGGACGTTGGTAGATCTAGTTCTTTTGTTAAGAACGCAAGCACTAGTCTCCAGTATGGAATCCTATCTAGCCACTGGGAACGGCCTCAAGTAGGTCTCGCTCAATGACTATGTCGAAGGGCGGAAGGGAAGTCTCGCAGCAGACGCGTCTAACTGTGGAAGGGATGGGTCTCACTCAGACGGGGCCGAGTGGTACTAGAAACTAGCGTGTTAAGCGTAGAACTAGATGGGGAATACAAGTACAGGCAGCTAGGTATATATAGGGAAGAGCGGAGTACGAAATGGGAACGAGAGATCCCATTTTGGGAGGTGCTGTCCGTCCACGACGAATCGAGAAAGGGTACGTAACCGTGACGAAAAGAGAATGGACCAAGATGAAAAGAGATGGACGCAACCGAAGAAGTCAGAAAGGAAAGAGGGTTGCGTCACCACGACTGAAAGAAGATGGACCATACCGCTTTGGGAATGGACCTAAACGAAAAGGGAATGGACGTTAACATAATAGGGAATGGGCCGCGCGAGCGGTTCCATACGCCATCTAGAAAGGAAACGGTGGAAACTGAATGAAGTCTGGAAAACAAAAGGGCAGGTCAACGGCATCTATAGGGGTTGGGGCAGATAGGGGTAACACGGATGGGGACAACGAAGGGAAAATTGTAACATGAGGCCACCAGAGGAGAGCTTGCCACTGCTAAAGTTATAGATGGCAGGGGGATACCGTTTGTCGGGAGGAGTGTAAGGACGACCAGGGGAGGGGTTTTCACACTAGCATCATTGAGTGCCCTCTTGCAAGGCACAGCGGTCCGCTGGACGAGTTTCAGGCTGATGTCGTTGGGGCCTGAAGCATCTGCTGTGATGAACAGCAGGTTGATCTCCGTCTGGGTCATCAATGAAGGTTCAATCTTGGCTTTCTCTGTGGCCTCGCGGATTCGCTGGATCACATCCAATCTTGACCGAGGTCGATACCCGACTCCTTCTGGAACTCCTCAAGGATATATTCAACTGAAGCAATATCGAAGTCCTCTCCACCAAGGTGTGTATCGCCATTGGTTGACTTGACCTCGAAGACCCTTCTGCATCTCCAATATGAAGATATTGAAGGTCCCTCCACCAAGGTCATAGACAGCTATGATTGAGGAATCTGCGTGGTCGAGACGTGCAGCAACAGTTATATTCATTGATGACATGGAGCACGTCCAAACAGGCGATCTGCCCAGCATCCTTGGTGGCTTGCCATTGCACATCATTGAAGTATGCAGGGACAGTAACCACAGCATGGCTGAAGAAGATTATTGTTCGACGATATTGCTCGCTGTTTCCTTCATCTTCATAAGTATCATGGATAGACTACAAAGGGGTGTCAAGGCATCAAACACTGGTAAAAAGATATCCACTTACGAATTCCTGTGTCTTGTTGCCACTGACATCTACTCGGACTGCACTGGCAGGACAACTGTCACTCTTAGCAATCACTTGGAAAGGCCTACATGACAAATGAGTAAGACAGAGAACATCCTTGACCTGTGTATTTACCAATGCCTCATGTCATCTTGGACCTCCTTGTCTTTGAACTGACGACTGCCTGGCGCTTGACAGGGAGGCCCACGAGACATTCCCCATGTTTTGAGAATGCCATGACAGAGGGTGTTGTCTGGGCACCCTCTGAGTTCTCAACTTGAATGACACGAGACGACTTCCCCGCCATGACGGAATCACAAATTCATTGTACCTAAATCAATATCAATGATGGGCCCTGATGTGGAACTGACGCCAAGATTGTACACAGCAATAATGGATGTCTGCACAGTCGAGACCATAGGCAAGAGCGGCAGCAGTGAGTTCATTGATAACTCAGAGAACGTCCAAACTGGCAATCTGACCAGTGTCCTTGGTGGCTTCAGTTTGGGTGGCGATGGATGGCAATGTGTGCCTTGTGTGGTAGTAGGCATTGTTCACAATCCGGAAGATGTGGGGAGGATGCAATGTGACGAATCCAGGCGAATAAGGTAAGTTACAGTAGTGTTGGGCTACCACACGGCAGGCGAAGCGAAAGCAAGCATCCTTGTTATGGAATGAAAGGCAGGCATGGCCGCTGCATTGGAGAGGCTTGATGGATGATGATAAACTTGAAGTCTAGACATTCTTGGCTGTGAGGTCCTTGATCTCAGGGATTTTTATGTCTTTCAAACAAATAACGCTCAAAACCTTACTATCCAATGTAGACCACAGAGGATTCCTGGCATTGCCCTGGGTGGGGTAGGCGGAGATGCAGATGACGCAGGGGACGTTGATGGTGAATATGATGGTGACGACGGTGTGTCGGGGGTAGTGGGGGGAGACATACACCACAGATGGGTGAGGGGAAGGGAAGACGAGTTTGGGTAGTGATAGATACCGTTGCCCATAGACTCACGCTCAATGGTAGAATATACATGGGGTAGCAGAGTCCTCATGGATTATCTGCTTCCAACTCCTTGAGCATGACTGGATCGACATTAAGTTGCTACTCGAGGTACTCACACATTTCTCTCCCCATCTGATTGATCTCCTGCAGCTGGAACATGCCTTGGGTGACAATTGACCAGCACTTGTTGGAGTAAGTGCTGCCACAAATAACAAGCAATGAAGGGAATGTAGTGTGTGTCACCGCAAACGAAACTCTGCTGCGGCAACGGTGGAGGCAACTCTTGCAGACTCTGGTGCGTTATTACTGGCAACGATCTTGCCGTCTCATCTGTCCCTCAGCCATCCTCCTCAGTACTCCTTTTTTTATATAAAAAAACCCATGTAGTCACCCTATTCGGGCTGTGCGATCAGCAAGTCAAGTTTGTTGTTGTCCCATGATGAACAGCCCACGTTGCTAATCTCTTTTGTGCAGTGACTCCCTCACATTCCAGTCCACCTTACACCAGTCTACCAAGCCATTTCTGGCCCTCTTGATGCAGTCTACATTGTGCTCTGCATCACTCGATGCATTCCCCCCTCTACCCACTTGCCTCTTAGAGTTGTCCTATCCCTCATTCACCTTCTCAGCGCTCAGTGCAACACACAACACTACCACTCCCTTCACAGGTGCCCCTTTCCCCTTATCCAGATACTTGTGATGCACCCACATTGCCTTCTGCCCGCTTACCCATGCCATTCATCCCCCTTTTTGGTCACAACCCCACAATCAACATCTCCGCCTTTGTTATCAACACCGTCCTCTTTGGAACTCATATCGTGATGGGGATCACCCTTACCTTCCCATGCTTCCTGTTCAGAAACTCCCTGCAGGCAAGAAGGGCTGCAGGATATCGGTGGGATTCTGAATCAGGTCGTGTATGTGGTCAATGGCACAGTTGATAAGACAGAGGAGTCAGCGGTAGGCAACTGCACGGGTGTACCCCCGGGTGGCAGTGCTGACACCCGCACCCGTACCCGCTGATATACCCACACCCACACCAAGAGTGCGGGTAACTGCATGGGTACCACACTTGCATACCTACACCCGCACCCACACCCCCAGTACCCGGGGGTAGTCATGGGACATGGTGACGACGGCGACGCGATGTGACTGCCGATGTCGTCAATATGACTCAGCACCACCAACGATATGACAATTCGGACGACGACAACACGTGTGCAACCGCACCCACATCACCTGCGCAGTAACCATGAAGGTGGGACCTGGCAAAAACAACAACGCAATGTCGTTGATGACCCAATGCCATCAACGATATGTACATGACTGCACCCGACCACCTGATGCAGTGACAACAAGGGCGACAAGCCCGACCGCTCACTCGCCTCCCCCTCCTTGTTGTTTTGAGTGCAACCACTTGTCTCCCACGTCCAACACATCGTTTCAAGCGCAACCGCTTGCTCCCCCTCCCCTCCGCATTGTTATGAGCATCACTGCTCATCCCCCTCCTCCAGAGGGTGATGTCGAGCCCAATCGCTCGTATACCACCTCCACTGCATCCAATTAGGCCTGGTCCCTCATCTCCCACTTCCAACATGTCATTTGGCCCTGACCACTCGCTCCCCTCACCCTCCATGTTGTTTTGAGCTTGCCTGCTCGCCTCCCACCCCTTTTGGGCCCAGCCGCTTGCTTTCCTCCCTCTCTGTGTTGTTTTGGGTGCCACCGCTGGTCTCCCTCCTTCAACACGTTGTGTCGGGGCAATTGCTCACATCCCACCTCCACTGTGTTATCTTGAACCCGAGCGCTCGCCCCCCACTTCCAACGCATCGTTTTGAACCTGACTGCTCGCATCCCACATTCTCCTCCCCCTCCATGTCGCTTCGAGCACAACTGCTCACGCCCACCCCTTGTTCCCCTCCCCCTCCATGTCATTTTGAGCGCAACCGCTCATGCCCCACTTCCAACGCGTCATTTCGAACCTGACCGCTCACCTCCCACCCCAGTTGTGTCATTTCGAGTGCCACCGCTTGTCATTCACCCCTTTTGTGCCACTTCAAATCCGACCGCTCGTTCCCCGTCCCCTCCGGAGCACCACCGCTCATCTGCCACTTTCACTGTGTCATTTCAAGCCAAGCCCCTCCATGTCGTTTTGAGTGATGACGACAATGCCACATCAACCACACTATCATGCCTGTGCCACTGCCTACCCCTGCCTGCTGTCTCCATACAACAACAATGTCGTCCAGTCCATCCACCCGTATCCCCCCTCTATTCACACATGGCCCTATAAAATGCTTGGAACTTGTCCGCTGAGTCTTGTCACCGCCATCATGATCATTGTCATGTTGGCAACGATGTAAGTGATCTGCAGGATTCGGCTTGATCGTGTGGACTCTTTGTCAAGACTCTGACCGGAAAGACTATCACCCTCGAGGTTGAGTCTTCTGACACCATCGACAACGTCAAGGCCAAGATCGTGCCCCCCGCTATCTTCTCCATGTGGTGTCAATAACTGCATAGTACATGACATCTCCTCACTGTTATCCTAGGTTGCCTACCAACTATTTCAGGACCTGTGCCATCCCACCCATTCCACTGTTGTGCAAGTATGCCGCCTTGCCCACTCTCACCCACCATACTGTCCCACTAATGTGCTTGCTTACTTGTTCATCTCACCTGCCCTTGACCATACTTGTGGGTAGGCACATCTCTATCCAGAGTGAAACCCGCACCCATGCTGAGTACGGATATGGGTATGGCAGACTGGCAAGTCCAACAATTCGACACTTAATAAGCAAGACTGTCTCAATGCGGTCGTGCACATGGGTCAAGCACATGGTTTTGTTTATTGTTACTTCTGCAGTGTATTTTCTTTTCCTTCCTCTTCATATAGTCTCATTCTGCAATAGTGATGCCTCTCAACCCCAGACATAACAATCAATACCCACCCATTCGTAAGTTGCGTGATGGTGGCTTTAGTATGGGACTAACAAAGTTGCAGTCCAAGCTGAGGATGGGGTCCTTGCGGCTGCACTCCGCAAGTATCATCGTGAGATGTTGACCAACAATGTGAAGATAATGGCATGACTTGCTGCTGAGTATAACATCCACATGAGGTACTTAGTCATTTTTCTGATACTGTTTTGTTGCTTGACGAGTGTGTAGTGCTTCTTCAGTAAAGCGGCGATATAAAGTGCTCAGCTTTGTGGGCAGTAGGACTTCTGTCAAAGGCATTCCTGTCCAAGATGCTGAACAGTTGGTTCTTGCACAGATGAACAAGGATCCTGCTCAACACCATGGCGTGAACATGATCCAGCAGAAAGTTGCATACCATAGTGAGACCCACCTAACTCGGTATGTGGCATATCTGCAAGTCCTTTGTGAGTGCTAAGTAAAAATCTACAGACAATTTGTATCCAATGTGATGCACATCCATGCACCTGAAGGATTTGACAAATGCGAGCCCACAGCCAAGAAGATATTCAGGGTTAAGAAAGTGCCGGTTGGAATACATGAATGATGGGCTGGAGACGGCCATGACAAACTCTACAAAATAGGCTTCGCAATCTAGGCTGTAGTCGATGATGCAACAGGCAGGTGGCTTGGAGCTTGGGTTGTCCCTAGCAACCGGATGGGTGAGATTATAGCATACCTGTTTCTGTGCCTAGTTGAAGAGTATGGAGGCAAGTGTCCATGCCCAATGACCAACAATGCACGTATTAAATGCTTGCAACTTTATAGGGATTCCGCTGCAATTCACGACTGATTGTGGCTCTGAGACAACAAAGCTCTTCGGTCTTGCAAACTCCCTAAGGTATGCTGTGCGTTCCAACTTTGTGCTATTACCGCCACTTAACTTCACACAGGGAGATTTTCCATCCCGAATATGATAACACTGAGCTGCCAGCGCATGTGTACCTCTGGAGTGTACACAACATTGCTATTGAGCACTTGTGGTTGCGATTGCGCCTGGATTGGGGTGACAATGTTGTCCTTTTTTTCAACAAAGGTATTGAAGATGGACTGTATAATCCCAATGACCTCCAACAATAGTAAGTACATCTTGTGTGTTAAGATTCCTTGCTCACACATTTATTCAGTGGGCTATGCCAATGAATTTGGCCAAAACTCCTTCGAAAAGATCTGCAGGAGATGATGGACTTTCACAATGGCACTTGGATGCACAAAGATAATGATAAGATTGGGCCATCAGCAATGTCTCGCAACCAGGCATTTAGTTTGCCTGAGCAATGGGGTGGTTGTAACTGTCTTCTCCCTATTGATGTGAATGTAATCAAAGAGATCAAGGCCGAGATGGGTGGGGATACTCTTTTACAATTTACCTCAGTTGAGTTTTCTGCTTGTGCCCAGGCTGTATATGGTACTCTGGGTATAACTGAGCTTACCACAGAAAACATCTGGCACATTTTTCAAGCCATGTACCCACTTGTGTTCCCTTGATATCTAAGATACTCTGCACGCCAGTGTAACGAAGCTCAGTGTAGACAACATCTGACATTCGTTCTAAGCTGTGTATGCAATATATCCTAATGTGTCATATGTTGCAAACGGACTTTGTGCACTCTGTGCGTAAAAATTATTTTCAAAATTCAATGCTGTTGTAGTGCTGGGCCCTGAGCTGCCCTTTCATGTCTACGCCCACTTCTTTCTAGCTTCTGCTCTCTAAAGATTAGCAATGCTTT
Organism: Porphyrellus cyaneotinctus; assembly: GCA_038091315.1. Taxonomy (NCBI): domain Eukaryota; kingdom Fungi; phylum Basidiomycota; class Agaricomycetes; order Boletales; family Boletaceae; genus Porphyrellus; species Porphyrellus cyaneotinctus. Next base: position 6,898 of record JBBPOF010000995.1, on the reverse strand, counting down.
GCACAGGATGTGAATACAACTTCTTCTTTCTTGATAGTGGCAAGTGCCAAAAGTGCAAGACTCGTGCTGGATTGTCCAACACAGAAGTTGGTGCTCTCATGGTCAGTTGCTGTCTTGAGCCCGCTTTGTGCATTTTAATTTATTCAAGCACATAGACAAAACTGCAATGTCTAGCATGTGGCTTGGTGATCAATGGCTTGATGCAACCTATCTGTAATAACTGTTGTCACAGCCTCAGTAAGCTTTTCGGTTGCCATAACATGTGCACACTCACACAGTCAACCTGGTTGATAGAAAATGGTAGAGAACATATACCAGCTGCTGTCCTTGAGATAACCAGTGTACCAGCACTTCTGTACGGAGCAGGAGGTGAAGGTTCCCATTCAAATTCAAATACAAGTACATTAGCTCATAGCATTATTGAACACACATTGTTCTACCAATCTAAAGCATCTGGGCCACGACTGGGCATTGCCCATGCACCCAACCCTTCTCTTCAAAAGGCTAACAACCTGGCAGCTACCTACCGTGCAGAGCAGAAGCAGAAAAAAGAGAATGCTGTAAGGCCACCCATTAGGATTGCGGCAACACTTTGGAGTTTACCTGAGAAGCAGGGTGAAGTTCGCCACAAAATGATCCAGGTAAATTATCATCTGAGTCACTGGTGGTCGGGACTTCGGCTCTGCTAGTACGGTGATGCTTATTTTGGATGGTAGATCTCCCAGATCCGTGTGATGGGCGCATATGAGCCAGGAACATCCATAAAAGATGATTTGGGTGATCTTTTGCTGCGGGTTGGCCGAGAATTCAAAAAAGAATCTCCTCATGCATTGTCTCTCAACTGGTAATCTGCCTACTGTCTCGAGTGAGGTCAGATGACTCACAGATGCCTTACAGGGCCAATGTCTCCATCTATGCTCATGAAAGCCCAAGCAAGCATTCCAATATAGATGAGGAGGCTATGGATGGTACAGCTCAGACATTCCTCGACCTATTTGTAAAGCAAGGCTGGGGAGCTCAAGTGAACTTGAAGGGAAGGTTGGTTGAAGTCCGGTTTGTTTACCACCATGAAGAAATTGTAAGTGTGAATAATACAGGGAATCAAGATCGAATATTGATGTTGGTTATCCAGTACCCTGATTCCGACGTGAACTACTGTGAATCAAGTAATACACTCCCTGGGCCATTTCACAGACCAAAGTCCAAATGCAAAGTTCCAGTTGTCAACAGTGATGGCGAGCTAGATGAACTTGATCTACGTCCGGTCCAGAAGTCCAAACCACTGCCATTCTTATTCAGCGCATTTCATCTGCCCAGGCTCAACACCCAGAACCCACCTCTCATCAGCCATGGCTTCACCCACACTACTGCCATGTACCAAGAGGATGGTACTGTTGTTTTTTTGGTATCAAAAGAAGAAGAGATTGAGAATGCTGGAGACTGGCAAGTGGGCCAGCACACCAGCAAGGATGGCAAGCCTTTCTGGAATACCGGATACATTGATGAAGGCTACACAAAGACTGCAGTATATGTACATTCTCATTTTGGGAGCATTCTAACTCTTCTGAATGCTGCTCAAATGTGTGATAGGCTCGATTCAAAGGTGAGGACTATGTTTTAACACAACTAACATGGAAAGGATCCGAGTATCCTTACACAGAAGATGAAAACGGGGCTCATCTAAAGGTTGAGTACAAGTGTTTGTGCCAGGGCGATGGAATCAAGGTACACTTTGACAAGTACATCAAAGATTGCAAAGTTAACATCCCAGGTACATTTACATATTATAATCCTCTTGTATTTCTCGCGAGGCTGATGTTGCACACATTGTGGTAGACTTCTACTTCAATTTCAAAGGTTCAATACTAGGTATCTTGCACAGCAGAAGCAAGTCTGCAAGCTGGATCCTCCCATACTGACACTTCATTGCCATGCATCTTCTACCTTGCGGAGAAATTGATGGACCATTGCACAAATTCACTGGAAGCAGTGAGATCAGAAAAGCGACAGATGACCTTACAAAAGTGGTCCATGCCTTTGCCCACTTCATGTTGATTTATATGAGTGGATTTCTTCTCTTGAGTGACCTACAGGGTGAGTGGATTTCTTCTCTTGAGTGACCTACAGGGTGAGTGGCTTTCCACAATATCGTATCCAATAATCCTGCTCAAACTATCACTAGGTCTCTTTGATTCACAGCGCATTATGTGCTTATTTGATCCACAGGGTCACACGTATGTCTTGACAGGTTCTGTAACTGCTATCGGTTATCATTGGTAATGATGTCTCGACAGCAAACATGAAGGCGAATCCGAACTATATTGGGATGGAGGCAAGACTGCAATCACTCAATTCTCTGAGCAGCATCTCCCCGAGTGTGGCAGCAATCGGGTCTGTAATGCTCTCTCTCAATCTCGCCACTCTGTAGGTCAAAGCAACAGAATCCACTGTACCCAGCAGACCACTTCGCCACGGTATAATCAACCCTCTGCTTGATCATCCACAGGCTAACCATGTAGTTGCTTAGGTTTTACTCCCGAGCGTGACTGATCGTGTACTCAAGATCAGGTGCAGACCAGGATTGTTGTATCAAGTCGCAAGTAACTGTATGTAGGCATGCCATGGCAGCATCTTGATGAAAAAACAGCGAGTTAAAGATGTGCGTGAGACATGGAGAGTAAGGTTGTACAATTGCTGGACGGTTTGCAAGGGATGTTGGAAGCTTGCACGCATGTTAAGCAAGAAACCGACACTGGCAAGAAAGACAAGGAACCGGAAATGTCCGGCATCCACCAACGCCTGATGTGCAGGTGACAATATTGTCATCAACGATGGAGGATGGGGGACAGGGAATGATGAGCCAGAAACACCCTGCATCCACTGATGCCCACTTGATGTGCGGGTGACATCACTGATGGTCTTGCTCCATGCCCGCCTTGTTGCATGTTATCCCGACCAAGTACAACATCATCATCAGACTTTGGATCCCATACCTTCAACAAGTTCTTCAAGGCCCTCCATCATTCTTTCTTTTCCTCATCTCGAGCTTTGTAGCATCTCCAGGATTTTATCTATTTGCCTACACACTCTACACAAATCTCCTCAAGGAATCCATCCTCAAATCCTTTCACTCTGGCTGGCTCAAGGCACTCAGTGACTGCTACTGTATGGCCGTCGGGTTTTGCACTTATGGCAGATGCCGTCTCACAGATAAATGCTGCCTCCGCAGACGATGCCAGCAACGCTCAGAAGAGTACTTCACAGATTAGCATCAGGTCCTCTTCCTACTGACCAGCAGCACGAATCAGCGACTCGTCCACCCCGAGTGTCAGTATTGTCACCGCGTGCATGATGCAAGTCGAGCCTGAAAAGGAACGCTGGCGGGGTATTGCCAAAGAATGTATGCTCATGGCATTGCAGACACCATGGGCAAGTTGCACCATCACCTCGGCCTCCTCAGTCGCAAGGTTGAGATTGAAGAGCTACAAGCAGTCTACCATTTTGTTAAAAGGTTCGTGGCCAATTCCCTCTGTCCAATTGACCCTGACCATGTCCAACCATCAGCATGACCACCCTCTGCCAATTCAAGTTCTCGACATCATGGGAATCTATGGTCGGCAACCCCTCAGTCCCGTCGGTCTCAACCAGATGCGATACATTATCATCTCTATCCATCGTAGCCTCAATCATTGAGTCACTGTGATGGACCATTGTTAGAGTTCTGCACAGGTGATCCTGCGGGTGCCATCACATCAACCCGCACCTGATCCGTTCAAACCCGTATCTGCCCAACCCGTGGGTTCTGTATCTTGTGGGTGCCCCTGATGGGTGTATGGGTGCCTACCCGCCATGGGTCAACCCACAGGTCCCCGTCGCCAAGACAGCCACAGCAGCAGCGATGACAATGTGGTGTCGTCACCACCACCACTACAACAACAACAACAATGATGGATGCAACATTGTCATCACCCGCTCATCCTCTCACCTCATCTGCATCATGCCAAGCCTGAATGCTCCTCCCATCTCAACTACATCGCTTCGAGTGCAATGGCTCGTCCCCCATGCCCAACGCGTCGTTTTGAGCATATCCGCTTGCCTCCCACCCCAACTGTGTTGTTTTGAGCGTCACCACTCATCATTCGCTGCTTCTGCATCATTTCCAGCCCAACCGCTCATTGCTCTCCCCCTCCATGTTGTTCCGAGTGCCACTGCTCGTCCCCCACCTCCAACACGTCATGTCAAGCACGGTCGCTCGTCTACCACCTCCACCACATCCATCTGTGCCCGATCACTCTCTTCCACCTCCACTGTGTCATTTCGAGTGCCACTGCTCATTCCCCCACCTGCAATGTGTCGTGCCGAGCCAGATCACTCGTCTGCCACCTTCACCATGTCATTTCGATCCCAATTGCTCATTCCCCTCCCCCCTTGCACCTTTCCTGTCCCCCCTCCACCTCCACCGCGTTGTTTTGAGCGCCACCACTCGTCCCCCACCTCTAATACGCCGCTTCGAGCGCAACCGCTTGTTCCCCACCTCCAACGACTCGTGTCGAGCCCAATCACTTGTCTGTCACCTTTGCTGTGTCGTTTCGAGCCCAGGCACTTGCACCCCTCCCCTTCTGCGTCGACCCGAGCGCAACCACTCATCCCCCATACCCAATGCGTCGATTCAAGCCTGTCTGCTTGCCTCCCACCTCTACTGTGTCATTTCGAGCCTGATCGAGCCCATGTAGTGACTTTGTACCGATCATATTGACTAGCCTGTGTGTATTTGAGCCGATATAATGGTTACACCCCAATTGGGCCCGACCCTCAGAGTGGAAGATCGACTGAGGGGATCGAGGAGGCCCGATCTCAGAATGGGAGAGGTTCGATCGGTGAGATTGACAGGGCCCGAGGTAGCGCGGGTTGTGATTCGAATGAGGGAATCAACAAAGCCCAACCTCAGCATGGTATTAGTTGGGTCGACATGATTGAGAGGGCCCAAGATAGGCAGGGTAGTTTGACTGAGGAAATCGACAGGCCCCGACCTGAGCAGGGCAAGTAGTTCGACCGAGGATATCGATGAGGCCTGAGGTAATCAGGGTAGTACTTTCATCGATGAAATCGAAAGTAGGCCCAGTGGTATTTTGACCGATGAGATCGACCAGGCCCGAGATAGGCAGAGTCGTTTGACCAACGAGTTCGAGAGAGCCCGAGGCAGACAGGGTGGTTGTTCGACCGATGAGATCGACAAGGCCTGAGGTAGGCAGGGTGGTAGTTCGACCAATGATTTCGACAGGGCCTGAGGTAGGCAGGGTAGTGGTTCGACCGACAAGTTCGATAGGGCCTGAGGTAGGCAGGGTAGTGGTTCGACCGATGAGTTCGACATGGCCCGAGGTAGGTAGGGTGGCAGTTCGACCAATGATTTCAACAGGGCCTGACATAGGCAGGGTAGTGGTTCGACCGATGAGTTCGACATGGCCCAAGGTAGGCAGGGTGGCAGTTTGACTGATGATTTTGACAGGGCCTGACATAGGCAGGGTAGCAGTTCGACTGACGAGTTCGACAGGGCTGGAGGTAGGCCAGGTAGTGGTTCGATCAACGAGTTCGACAAGGCCCGAGGTAGGCAGGGTGGTAGTTCGACCAATAAGTGCAATAGGGCCCGAGGTAGGGAGGGTGGTGGTTCGACCAACGAGTTTGATAGGGCCTGAGGTAGGGAGGGTGGTGATTCTACCGATGAGTTCGACATGGCCTGAGGGAGGCAGGGTGGCAGTTCGACCAATGATTTCGACAGGGCCCGACATAGGCAGGGTAGCAGTTCGACCAAAGAGTTTGACAGGGCTGGAGGTAGGCTGGGTAGTGGTTCAATCGACAAGTTTGACAAGGCCTGAGGTAGGGAGGGTGGTAGTTCGACCAATAAGTTCGATAGGGCCCGAAGTAGGGAGGGTGGTGGTTCAACCAACGAGTTTGATAGGGCCTGAGGTAGGCAGGGTAGTGGTTCGACTGATGAGTTCGACATGGCCTGAGGTAGGCAGGGTGGCAGTTCGACCGATGATTTCGACAGGGCCTGACATAGGCAGGGTAGCAGTTTGACCGACGAGTTCGACAGGGCCAGAGGTAGGCCGGGTAGTGGTTCGATCGACAAGTTTGACAAGGCCCAAGGTAGGCAGGGTGGTAGTTTAACCGATAAGTTCGACAGGGCCCAAGGTAGGCAGGGTAGTGGTTTGACTGATGAGTTCGATAGGGCCTGAGGTAGGCAGGGTAGTGGTTTGACTGATGAGTTCGACATGGCCCGAGGTAGACAGGGTGGTAGTTCGACCAATAAGTTTGACAGGGCCCGAGGTAGGCCGGGTGGTGGTTCGACCAACAAGTTCAATAGGGCCTGAGGTAGGCAGGGTAGTGGTTCAACCGATGAGTTTGACATGGCCCGAGGTAGGCAGGGTGGTAGTTCGACTGATAAGTTCAACAGGGCCTGAGGTAGGCCGGGTGGTGGTTCTGCCGACGAGTTCGATAGGGCCCGAGGTAGGCAAGGTAGTTTTTCCATAGAGTGAGATCGACCGAGCACGAAGTGGGATCATTGCTTTGACTGAGAATATCAAGGGGGGCTGACTTGAAACGGCTGACGGTCTGATCCAGGAAATTGATGTACCCGATTTACTTCGCTCCCACTTTGGAAATCCTCGCCATGTCTCAGATTCGGCCCAATGGTTCTGATATACAGTGGCTCAAAAAACTGTCCCAATGTTTGCATGTTTTCCCCTAAAGCTGATAACCCTCAACAACCCTAAGCTGGACTGCCATTATGTTAGTGTATGAAATAAAGTACTGACTCTTGGCTTTCTATAGCATCAAGGGTCAAGAGATTTGGATAAGATTTGATGAAATGGCAGCCATTTCAAAATGATCACTCATTGGG
>JBBPOF010000994.1:0-14054 GCA_038091315.1 Porphyrellus cyaneotinctus | reverse complement strand
CCCGTTCTCTCTCATGACCGATGCTTCCCTTCTGGCCGCTGGTGCAGTACTTATGCAGGATGATGTCAACGGTGATCCCCATCCCTGCGCCTATTTCTCAAAGACCTTCGCCCCCGCAGAACGCAACTACGATATCTATGACCGAGAACTCCTCGCCGTCATCCTCGCTCTTTCCGAATGGCGCCACTACCTCCAGGGAACCAACCATCCAATCACCATCATCACCGATCACAAGAACCTCTCCTATATCAAAGATCCTCGTAAACTCTCTCGTCGCCAAGCTCGATGGGCCCTATTCCTCCAAGACTTCGACATCGTCTGGAAAGTAACGCCCGGTTCTAAGATGGCTCCCACAGATGCTCTCTCTCGCCGCGACCATTTAGACACTACCGCCGACAACGCCGACGCTTCCATTTGCCCCGATCCCCTGGTCGTCAATGCCCTCGACACCACCCTCGCCAACAAGATCTCCTCCTCCTCTACCTCCGATCCCCTTGTTTTGCGTGCCATCGCCAGTCTCCAACATGGCTCCCCACTGTTTCCCCGCTCTTCCCTCTCAGACTGGACCTTCAACAACGGCCATCTCTATTTCAAGGGTCGTATGTACATACCCCTGTCCTCTCGTCATTCCGTTGTCTACGCCCTGCACTCCTCTCCCTCTACTGGTCACATGGGTCGCTTCCGCACCAAGGCCATCGTTGAACGCGACTTCTGGTGGCCTGGTTTGTCCTCCTTTGTCAACGCCTTCGTCTCTGGCTGCGCTATTTGTCAGCAAAACAAGGTTAACACTCACCCGACTCGTCCCCCTCTCACTCCCATTGCCTCCAACTCCTCACTTCCCTTTCGCCAACTCTCTGTCGATCTTATCACTGATCTTCCACTCTCTGCCGGATATGATTCCTTGATGGTCGTGGTCGACCACGGCCTTACAAAGGGGGTAATTCTATGCCCTTGCACTAAAACTATCGACGCCGCAGGAGTTGCCAAACTTTTCTTCAAACATGTTTACAAACGATTCGGGTTATACAACTCCATCATCTCGGATAGAGGCCCTCAGTTCGCCTCTGCCTTCGCGCTGGAACTAGCCAGACTTCTCAACTACGACATCCGCCTCTCCACCGCTTACCATCCTCAGACTGATGGACAGACCAAACGAACCAATCAGGAAATCGAAACTTATCTCCGTATCTTTTGCTCTAATAACCCCTGAAAGTGGACCGAATACATCACCACCACCGAATTCCACCACAACTCCGCTCCTCATAGCTCCACCAAAGTCTCCCCGTTCTCCTTACTCCTCGGCTACGAACCTCGGTCTTATCCTCCCCTAGGCAAGACCTTCCTCCCTGCTCTCGAAAACCGACTCTCTCAGCTTGAAGAAGCTCGAAAGGAAGCTCTAGCTGCACATGAAACCGCCCGACGAATCATGACGGAACGTTCTACCCAGAAATTCCGTCCCTGGAAAGTAGGTGACAAGGTTTGGCTTGAGGCTTCTAATCTACGCCTCCACTACCTTTCCCGGAAACTAGCCCCGAAACGCCATGGACCCTTCGAGATCTCTCAGGTCCTATCACCGCTCACCTACCGATTACGCTTACCGCCCACATGGAAAATCCATGACGTGTTCCATGCTAACCTCTTATCTCCTTATCGCGAAACCGTTGCACATGGTCCCAACTTCTCCCGACCCCCTCCTGACCTAATTGATGCCGAAGAAGAGTACGAAGTTGATCGGATCATTAGTCACAGAGGCAACGCCGGAAAACGCCGATACCTCACCGCATGGAAAGGCTATCCATCCTCGGAAAACACTTGGGAACCCGAAAGTAATCTCCGCCATGCCCCAGAGATACTCAAGGCTTATAAGGCGAGTCATCGTTTGAGTTGAACTCCCAGGAAGCGGCGTCTCTTCGTGAGTACCCCCCTGCATATGTTCCACTACACCATCGAATCCATCATCTTTGACTCCCCCGAATATGTCTTTCCTATCGTCATCGTGTTCCTCCTCCTCTCTATCCTCCTCTCCCGATACCTCCCCGTTGCGTTCTTGTCCTGTTCGTCCTGTTTGTTTGCCTTTACATTTCATTCTCATTCTTTACGCCGCTATTCTCACCACGCCACATATTTGCCGCGCCCTCGAGGAACTTTACCTGTTCGAAGAAGACGTTGTCACCCAGGAGCTCATCAAACTCTTCCACGAGACCATGACCGTTGAATGTTTCCATCGTTTAGCCAGCCCTTCGATCCCCCCTTCGGACTTCGGTATTCCGCTCCAGATTCACATATCTGCTCTTCCTCATCGTATTCTCACCATCCTCCATCTCTATGGATTCCACTCTTTCTTCGAACGATTGCCCACCACCGTGATCTATCCCACGTTCCAACGAATTTATCTATCCATGTCCATGGAAGAGCAAGACAGATACATGGAAGCTACCAACTTCCTTCCTCCTCGATCCCCGCCCGTCATACCCATCCCTCCTCCTAGACCTCGGGAAGAAGCCTTCGTACCCACCACTCCCGTTCTTGCATCCCGCATTTCTTCTCGACCCTGCTCCCCCGCGACCCTGTTATTGGACACCTCTACCGCCATCGAATCATCCACTCCTTCTTCCCCTATCGAACGACCTCTTGCTCCGGTGGCTATTCGCGTCCCTCACGACAATGACACAATTGGCCGACACCTCGATGAAGATGCTAGACGCATCTTCCGGTCCTATTATACTAGAAACACTGCTGGCAACAACGTTCTCTCGGCGGCTACTCATGTTCTCCCTAACATATTTCCTCCTACACCCGCCACCGCCACCACCCAGTGTTTTCGTTGTAACAGTCTTGGGCACCTGCGAGACGACTGTCCCCAATACATCTGCCCCAAATGTCATCGTGCCGCCCCCGGTCATCCGTCACGTCTTTGTCTCACCACCCAGTGTAGCATTTGCCTTCAATGGGGCCATGGATTCCGATATTGCCCTGGCGTACCTTGCGCCACTTGTGCTACATTCAGGCACCAAGAGGTTGATTGTCCTTTTGCGGTCCTTACTCCCAAGCAGGCCTCGTCTATCTTCTCCCCTGGAGCTCTCCAACGAGAACCCCCTCCTCCGGATGCGTAGAGGCAGCATGTTACTTGAGCCTGGGGCTCCAGTATACGAAGGGGGTAATGTTACAATTCAGTATATGTGCGCCTCCGTTTTCCTTATATCTTCTCGTTTCTCTACTTTCGCCCTCCCTGGAATGCTAATGCCAGGTCGAGAAGATTTCCTCCTTCTCTTGAACCCGGATGGTTTTAGCGTCATTGCATTACCTTGAACGCACTCCTCACGCCGTTCTCTTCTCTATTGCCGGTAGGGGATATGCACTTACTTCTGTTCATTTATCTGCGGACAGCCTTCTCCTCTAAGTGATTCTCTCGCATCACTTACGTTTCCCCTAGTTACCATCATGACTCATTCATGACTCAACCGTTCTATCTACTTCCATGATGTTCTATTGATTAGTCATCCGCAGTAGTTCACGAGTACTTATACCGAGCTGCCTGTACTAGTTCTTTATTCTTGATCTGCGCAATACAACGTTCATTGTACGCTCTCGAGTCTCCCTTGACCTCCGTCGTCGTTCGACTCGAGGAACCCTTGACCTTGACCCCTTGACTTGTCTTCTGTCGTAGCTTTGTTCTATCGAGGACGTTGTGTCTCTTCGTGAGTACCTCCCTTGAGACAAACAGAGTACACTCTACGTACAGTGTACATTTCGCGTAACATAAGTCGTTATTCCGTGCTTTGACAAACTGAAGGATGGGCTTCTTCTCTGAATGATGTCTCGCCCAGTGATTCCACAGCTTATCCAAAACCTTCTTGGTGAATTTCAAGGGGTCTGCAACAACAAAACCTTCTGTGAGACACTCCATGTCGAGGTACTCCTTTGCAGACCTGGCAAGGAGCAGCCATGGCACAGGGATCTTGGGCTTTTTGGTTAACTGCACTAAACTCAAGTTCTAGATCATAGCCCATAGAAAAATGACATTGAACTCACAATATGCAAGCCAGAAAATCTCCTGCACCATGTTCTGCCAAGTCAGGTGTGGAAGCTTGGGATTTTTGGGGAGTATGGGATGCCCTGAAGCATTGACTTGCACTTCTGGAGCTTCTTTGCCATCCTCATCCTCATCATCCTCCTCTACTGAAATTAATCAAAGTTGTTACAATTGAGGGATGGAAACAGACCTTCTTCATCCAAGTTCAAGTAGTTAGCCAGCAGTTCAGCCCCTTCCTATAGCAATGTCAGGGTAAAGGGTTGGCAAAGAAACAGGGCATGTGAATTCAGTTTCAGTTAAACAATCAACAATGCATGACGCGTGATCTGAAATCATGGCATGTGATCCAGATCTGCGATGCGCAGTCTGACTGCTATTTGGATTCAAGCAGAAAACTATATTAGATGGTGGGGAGCAGGGAATCGCCAACTATGAAACTACTATGCAGAGAAGTGCAACTTCATCCAAGATGCACCAGTCACCTTCTTCATGTGGAGTAACTCCACTCCTTCAGGGTGCTCCACTGAAAACTGGTACTTTTCCGCATCTTTCTTCTTCCCATTCCAACCACACATGTCATTAATACACTCGAATGAGTAAGTTGATGAATCCAACCAGACAGTGATCCACTGTTGCACAATGAAGCATACTGGACACTGTATCAGTATGCACTTACCCCAGGGTTGTGTCTGCCTGTGCATCCAGGTGTAATGTGTGGCAACATCAGGAGTGATGTGAACCAACCCTGTGTGCATACCTAACTCCATTTCGTCCCAGAGGAGATGCTCCAGGGCAGCCACAAACTCAATGTGATGAACCACCACATTCCTAGTGAGCTTCATCAGAAGCCCAGTAGTATGTGAGGTCACCAAACGAGGTGCATCGAAAGCCAGCACGTGCCTAAGTTTGAAGCTAAGAGCAGTCAGCAATATACTTACACAGCAACACAAACCATACCTTTGAACTGCCTGACACAACAGGGAGAACGACTCCTCATTTCTGATGATGGAGCCACAGGTGAGGAAGTAGGCCATTGAACCAGGGAGGTAACGATTGAAAGATTCCAGAAGGACCTCAACAAACTGTGATGATATTAGCAATGTTCACCTGAAACATGCAACCTTACCTCATCAACAGTGGCCGTGATGTCTTTGTTGCACTCATCCTTGCCCAGGAAGAGATCCCCAGTGTCTTGATCAGTGTGGTTGGTGATGACAAAGATGACGTGGCCATAAGAGGAGCGAAGTCCACTCAACACCGATGACACACAGACCAGCCAGTTGTCGACCTTGTCATCTGTTCCTAGATTGAAAGTGATGCAGACGATGTTGAGGCCATTGGGAGCGAAGTAGTCACGAAGGTAGTTGTTGAGGAGAGTGGAATGGGAGACAGCCTTGAGGGACACAAGGTGCAGGTTAATTATCAGGGTAGGGCATGTGGCTACCTGGGTGATTGTTAGAACCATGATTACTTGGAGGTCCTATGCTCTGTTTTGGCATCAGAGCGCAAGTCCACTTAGGGGTTGACCAAGTCTGGTAACAAGAACAAGGTCCGAGAGTGAAGGACAAAGTCCGGAAGTGGATGGTGATGTCCGGAGGCGGACGAGGATGTCCGGAGGCAGATGAGGATGTCTGGAGATGGGCGACGAAGTTCATTGAAAAGGTAGAGGACGAGGGCAGATGGAAATGTCTGAGGACGAATGTCCTACAGACATAATCGGAGGTCACAGTGGACTTGACTGGAGGGGTTAGGGACTGCAGCTTCAGCGACTCAGGTCGGAGCGCTGCGCCCTTGTGCAAACTGTGTCCTTGTATTTGATGAGAGATGGAGTTTTAACAATGGGAGAGCCAAAGGTAATGACGGAGGAGATGGGAGTTAACCCATCAAGGAGGTCAGAGGTTCGTGGTATATTCAAGTCGATATTTGAACTAGAGTACGACACTATACTCTACGAGATTATATACGGAGGTGACAGGTCCGAGTGACTAAGTTAATGAGGGACGGGGGTAAGTATGTCGGAGCTGAGACGGAGGTACAAATGGTCTGGAGCTGTGATGGATGCACAAAGGTCCAGAGCTGTGACGGATGTACGAATGCCCGGAGCTGTGCTTCTAAGCGAGACACAGGTTAACTGATTAGTGATGGTGTTGTCACAGAGAATGAGTAAATGGAGTCATAAGGGAGGAGTCATAATCAAGAGAGACGGAAAGGGCAGATCGAAGCCCGGAGGTGCAGGAGTGTGCCGGAGGTGCAGATGAGCGGAATGTCAGGAGTCGACATAGTAGTTGGTGGAGTTGACAGGAGTGATCCAGAAAAGGGTCGGAAGTGTCGGGGGTGGAGTATGAGGTTGAACCCGAAACATGGGATATGACAGTGATGGTGGACAGTTGAAATTTGCCAGTGACCTTGAGGAACGTTGGAAGAATTGGAGCTCTGTCATGAGTAAAGCCCTGCATGGAGCATTAGAAAGAGAGGGAGAGAAACATGTTGAGTGCTAGCTTCTCGTCCTTGTGCTTCTCCTTGTGCTCTGCTGTAGCCTTGAGAGTCGCATGCCAGTAACAGCCAACACATTGGAAGTGGACGTTGGTGCCAGCCGCGATCCCCTGATACTCCAGGGGAACCTTGATGCAATGCAAACAAATCACATGAGGGCAGTCACTGCATTTGTACAGTAGGCCACCATCGGCACAGAGTGAACAGAACTAGCATCATCATCAGTCAGTCACCACATGGCAAGGGCCTGACCACATACCATGACAGTGCCATCTGCATCCACCTACTTTTTGTTCGAGTTGTGAATCTTGTCATCTGCAACCTTTCCACTCAAACGTAAGTATTCTGCACTCAGGAGATGGAGAAAGTCACTCACCTCATGTTCGCTGACGTGCACATCACCCACATCCATCTCGCGAATCTTGTCGCTTGCAACCTTTCTGTTCAATGTGAGTAGTCCACACTCGGAGGGATGGGATGGGTCACTCACCTGGCATTTGCTCACGTGCACATCAACCACATCCTTCTCCCATCTCACCCATTTGGCAGCCCCCATTTCAGCCTGTTATTCCTTGTAAGTGTTATGTGCATGTTGCCAGAGTATCACACTCACCTCGCATTCGCCAGCACACTCATTGTCTGGGTCCATCTTTGATCTGACATGCTTCACAGCTCCTTCTATGGGCTGTGTGCTCGAGGTAAGCATCATATACGTGCAGATAGTGAGTTCACACTCACTGTGTTCACTGAGCGGGTTGCAGGTTGGTTCACCTTGCGTGAGTTGCACACGTGGTCCTTGAACAGCCGGATGCATTGAGCCTTGCTGCCCGTAGTCTTGTGGGCGGTCTGTTTGGTAGGTGCCATCATAATCGGAGGGATGAATAGAGGGGTATAGTTGAAGGGATGAACGGGAGGGTGATGCAGAACCAGCATTGTGACGTGCGGGGTTGGACTCTGGAAAATTTCCTCATGCAGCGTGGGACATGGTCACGTGATCTGAATCAGATGTTCTTGCCCTGACGTTCAATGGCATGACAGCCGCAAACATTTCCAAACACATTGACGTCCATATGAAGTGCGGCTGCCATTTGCATTGGTTCTTTCACTCCTCCCACCTGGTGCATCATCAATTCCCCTCTTTCACTCCTTCCATCTCACACATCATTAATTCCCCAGCCCTTTTCAACCGCCCATCACACTTTTCAGCCATGCAGGACTGCAGCTTGCATGGTGGGAAAGTGTAAGGTGGGCATGCGGTGAGTTCCCTTCCACGTCTTGTTCACTGACCTTTGTTTCTTTTTTTCTCATGCCCAGGTCCCATTGTTCGTGTGGGTCACACTGTATGTCAGTTCAGGGTTATCTGGATGGTCAGTTTCATTTCAGGAACTGCTTGCTGACCCGTTTTTTTTTTTCTTTTCGGGGTTCCATTGTTCAGTTGGTTGCATTCCTGGGTCACACGGTCAGTTCCACTTCACCAATCAAAAGCTGACTTGTCTTTTTTTTTTGCTTTTCAAGGTATTCTATGCCATAGGGTCATGCAGTGATGTGGGCACAATTGTGCTTCTCTCATGTGGCCCTTTCATGCATCACTCTGGGGTCATGTGGTGATGAGGGCACAGTTGCGTTCCTCTCGTGTGGCTCTTTCATGCATTGCTCTGGGGTTATGCGGTGATGTGGGTGCGATTGCGCTCCTCTCACATGACCCCTTCTTGGACTTGGGGTCATTTTCTGCAGGGTCATTTGGTGATGTGGGCGTGATTGCACTCCTCTCGGGTGACCCTTCAGGTTCGGAGGCATTATTCTATGGGGTCATGCGGTGATGTGGGCGCAATTGTGCTCCTCTCAGGTGACCCTTCAGGTTTGGAGGTGTTATTCTGTGGGGTCACGCAGTGATGTGGGTGCAATTGCACTCCTCTCGGGTGACCCTTCAGATTCAGGGGTGTTATTTTACAGGGTCATGTGGTGATGTGGGTGTGATTGTGCTCCTCTCGTGTGACACTTTACGGAACACGCAGTGATAGTTATCACACTTGCAAGGACGTGAGCACCATGTGGTAGGTTTCTTCGGCACTTTCTACAAACACTGACATCATGGTTGTGGCATTCAGGGTTCATGTCATTCCAAAATTGATGCTCGGTAAGTGTTTTTCTGATCCTTGGACAGTTAATAACACCATTTTTGAAGGGTTGCCCAAACAAGTGGTTGGGTGATTATGTGTCGATGCCGATCACTTTCACGAATGTCAGGTAGGTGGCTCACTGTCTTGACAATTTGGGAGGCTCATGCATTTTAACCCTTCTTGTTGTAGATACTGTGTTGCCCCAGGTTTTCCTGGGTTTTTTTTCTTTTGCATGTACTTTTTCACACCTGGAGTCAGGCTGAAAGGAGGAGGGCCCCCTCTGGACAGTTTGACTTCCAGTCTTTCAATCTTTCTAGTCTATGTTTACAACTTAATTGGAACTGAAATGTAATTTAAGAGCTCACTTAATGAACTGCTGTTAGAGAAGTAAAGGCCGTAAATGGTCTTCCAGTAGAGATCATGTGACTGAAATAACTACCTGGCAATCAGTGATGAAGTGCTTCTGTCACCGTCAGGAAGCCTGCTGAGTCAGCAATTTCCCTGCCAATTTTTTTTGATATGGTTGCCACTGCTCTTTGCCAACCACAAAAATGCCTCAACAGGATTTATTTGATTTATTACTCAACAGCATCAAGGAGGGCCTAAAGCAAGTGTGTAAAGGGGATCAAATTACGTTGGCTAAGGTGCAAAAACCCTGGTATGTCTAATTATTCCTTGATGGACTCAAAGTTGATGTCAAGAAATATTTCAGGATGAGAGCTCAGGAACTTCTGCAGCAGCTGACAGCTCAGCTAACTCAGATCTCCCAAGCTGAGCTGTCGCCAGCGATCACAAATGCCGAGATCAGGTGATGTGCCATCTTAATTATCACGGCATTCCTGAGCCCTGGTTTGTTTCCATCAATCACAACCGATTTGACAGCTGATTAATTAATTCCACCAGTTGTCTAGTTCAGGTTCCTTGGGATTACGACTGTTTTTCGGAGTCAAAGAAAAAGCACTGCAGCAACAAATTTTTTGACAAGATTTCCTTGGGCCCTATCTCCTGGCCCTGCACTATTGTTGATACCCAGGGCAAGATCTTGATGTGGTATCTCCCTGCCCTTCTCTTGTCTGCCAGAGTGGTGCATATGGCTGTTAGATTTGACCCTCCAGCTGACCTCTCTTGCAGGAACAGCTCAATACTTTCATGATGGGCCTTAGGTCACCCTTACTGGATACCCTCCAAGTTAAGAAGTCCAAGTCCTGGCACAGGAAAGGTTTTGTAGGGCAGCCTGAAGAGCTGTGTCTAGATGCAGGTCAGCTTTCAATTGCTGTGGGAAGCTTCAACATTGGACATAAGGTGAGTGCCAAAATGGATTCCTATTTGATCAAGTTAACTGGTTGTCAAATCAGTGCCTAATAGATTCCATTAAGCCATATGCTTCCCTGCAATCAGCAGAGGTTCAGGAATGGCTTTCCCAGATGCAGCCTATGGAGTGCTTCCTAGATGCGGTACTACATATCGTACATCCAGAATTGTGGACTGCAAATGTTGCAGCCACAGAAAAACTGGTTTAGTAGCTCCCTCCTTCAGCTCCATCATGGCCCACTTGCTTCACTGGTATGGACCTCATTGTCAATCGAGTAACACCTCCACATTTGAACAGTGGAGGGGCAGTCACATTTTATGATCACTTATTAAGCCTTGGCTTTGGTCATTAGGCAACCTTAGCTTTGGAGAATTTAGAGGCTGAGCTTGCTTACGGTCCAGGGACTTCTGCATTTCTCACTGGGAGGGTGCTAATCCATTCTGTACCTGTGTGGTCAGGGGGTGAGAGAGTTGTGATTGTACATTATTCCAAAGATGATGTGCATGATTGGCTTAGGATCCCTCAGTCCACTTTGTCTACCCAGCTAGGTTTGTTAGCCCTATTTACAGCCAGCACTTAGAATTTTGGTTAGCTATTAAAGTTTAGGCTGCAGTTTGTCAGCCCTATTTTTAGTCAGCACTTGAAGTTTTGGTTAGTTATTATTCCAATCTTTGCTTGTTTCATCTATTTATTTTAACCTTCGCTTGTTTCACCTATTCATTGCATCCTAAGCTAGGTTCATTTAGACAGTTTCATATTTTGGATAGGCTAGTTATGATATAAGCTGGCGATATATTCCATCATTGCCAGCCAAAAATGTCTCAACCCAGAAGAGTGAAACAAGCCAAGTTTACATTGCACAAAAATAGAAGTCAAGGAGGGGCTAGATCTGGGTCATGTGGTTCTTTGGTGACCTTCACTCCCACGTTGACCCAAAGAGGGAAGTTGACTTATCAAGAAGTCGATGTGTTATCCAAGTATATGTCAACTGATTATGAGTCTGAAACCCCTAGGAGGAAAGCTCCCCAAACTCTCTGTGGTTCACAAGGACTTGCATTTAAAGTGGGGGATGAACAGTCAATGGCTGAGGATGGATTTCCAATGGAGACCAGAACTCACAAAGTAAGAGAAGCTCGATGTTAGGCTATCAGTTATCTAAGATAAATTTAGACCCAGAATGATTTTCTCACTGAGTGGATTCCTTGGCGATCCACCTATTTGTCTATTTTGCTAGAGGGAGAAGCTCCCAAAATTGGACCATCTTTATGCAGGGACTGCAAACAGACAGGGGGTTCTCTTTGGTGTCTTTCCTGTCATGGAGACCTCACATGGTGTCGAGAATGTGCAGTCAAAGCTCATTCTAATTTGCCATTCCATAGGCTTCAAATGTGGAATGGCCAATTTTATGAGGCCATATCTCTCTGAGATATTGGCTTTACATTAAACCTAGGTGATATATTTTTTCTCTTGGTTTACAAAGCTACAGTTCTGATACATTTAGGTCATAGTGGCCAATCTTGCCCCCTCAATGCTGATGGACAGTCTGAATGGACTTCAAACTCTTTCACCATTGTTGATTCATCAGGCATCTTTGTTCACAAAGTAGTATGGTGCAGGTGCAATGGAGCTACAGCTCAGGATAAGCATTTGCAACTGCTCAAAGCTTGTCTCTTTCCGTCGTCAATTACCAAGCCTCAAACAGCTTTCAGTTTCACAGTACTTGATGAATATTTAATTGAGGGTCTGGAATGCAAGACATCAGCATTAAGCTTCTACCAGAAGCTCCGTAGGCTGACAAACAATCCTTTTCCAGATACTCTCCCCGTCAGTTGGAATTCTTGAGACTGTTTAATTACTGAACTGGATTGTTAGGATCGTTACCGTGAATTAATGAGAGTATCTAGAATGTGGAGAGACTTGACCAATCGAAAAAGGGCAGGATTTGGTCACGACTTAGACCAGGAGCCTGGTAGTGGGGATTTGGCAATTTTCTGTCCTGCTTGTCCTCAACCAGGTGTCAATTTACCTGAGGACTGGAAAACAAAATATGACCCGTAAGTACAATTTCTAATATTTTTAGGAATTAATTAACTATCAAATGTTAGCCATGTGGTGGCCATGAGATATGTGGTGGATGGCAATTTCACTGCCCAGCATATGAAAATGAAAAGGCCAAAAGATGATGTTGCTCTGGCAGATGGGCTTGCCTATATGGTGGGGGAGACACAGTATCACAATCACGTGTCCTCTGCCCCTGACAACAAGGAGGTAAGTAATATAGCAATTCGAAAATAGGAACCAAATTTCATTTCACATCTGTGATTATTTAGAAATCAACTTGTCAAAACCATTGTGCTGTCAATGATGCCAACACTGTCAAATCAAATTTGAGAGCAACTGGAGTTGGCGCAACTGCCTGCGCCCGTCATGGTTGCTTTGTGCCCCATTCAGTAGTGGACTTCTACAAGGGGGAACAGTGAGTGGTTGAATTGTCAAGCTGATAATTTAAATGGATTGTTGTTTAAGGCAAAAAAACATTGACTATTCCATTTGTCATGCCATGGGATACAATTCATTTGGGGTACAAAAGGCCTTGATCATCTATGATGTTGCCTGTCAGTGGTATATTAACTTCAGGAGACGAGTTGAAGCATCCAGCTTCTTGTCCTTGTCTCCAGAGTTAGAGATTATTCCTGCAGTTGGGAAATTTCATCTAAGTGCTCACAAGCCCGAGTGCTTTCCAAGGTTTAGTTTAATGTTCACCAAAGGAGCTGGCCACATCGATGGCGAGATCTTAGAGACCCTCTGGGCCTCTTTTAATAAGATATCACCTTCTGCAAGGTCAATGTCTTTGGCACATCGTCAGGAGACATATAACAACCATATGAGGGACTCTAACTGGAGGAAATTGGTGGGGTTGGGTAAGTCTTCTGCAGTATATTGAAAAATGCTGGCTAATGTTCCATTAATAGTCAAGACCCTCTGCAAGAAGTATAAGATGGCCAGTAATGGTGTAGATCTGACCAAGGGTCCCTTTGAAAAGCTATCTCATTCTTTGGATAGAGAGAAGATACAATTATGGACCAAGGAAGCTGAGTTGGCTGAAGAAGAAAGAGGAAAGGCTCTTGATATATATAGTTTGAAGATG
Organism: Porphyrellus cyaneotinctus; assembly: GCA_038091315.1. Lineage (NCBI taxonomy): Eukaryota > Fungi > Basidiomycota > Agaricomycetes > Boletales > Boletaceae > Porphyrellus > Porphyrellus cyaneotinctus. Next base: position 948 of record JBBPOF010000994.1, on the reverse strand, counting down.
GGTCAAGGTATGTTTTGGAACGTCCATATCAAACCTAGGTGCTGACTGCAAAATGTTTTAGCACCAATACTGGCAGACATGTGGCTGAGCTTGGCTGGGTCAGGCAAAGCTTCCTTGGAAAAGTTAAGCTCAGTTGGCTGGATGTTGGAGGGAATTTATTTGGAGGATGCTCAGTACATATATTACAAATTTCTGATGGTGGTAAATTTATTCTTGTTTAGAGATGCTTTGCAAGCAGATATCTGATGCTTGCCTAGCCAGTGGACCACCATACAGAAAGCTACCATGGTTGAGAAACGACAGAGACTGCTAGCAAGAGTTCTAAGGTTCAACCAAGATTCCAAGCTCTTTACCGCTGGACTGGAGGCTGAAAATGATTTGCTAAAGCCTGATGATCCTCAATTCTGCTCTGAGGAGATTGGAGATGATACTGAGGAAAATCAATGGAGATTCTGGCAAGGGGTGGCTGATGAAGAAGATTATGTGGATGTTGAAGAAGATTTTATTGAGGATGATCCTAAAGATCTTTTTCTGTTCATGCCCTCATTTATAGGAGCAGAGAAGCTGAAGCAAGGTGGACTAGGCCATTTGATAGAAGAGCAAATTAGCCTTCAATAGGAACAAGCCAATGATTCCTTACAGAAACTCAGGACTCATTTAGGTCACAAGGCACTCCTTTATCAGATGAATTTCTGAAGCTCTAGTTCAGTTTGGAGTGATACCAGGTCTAAGCAAGAGATTCGAAGGACAGTGTTGAAAATCAATCAAGATGCACGAAGGTACAATCGAGCATGGGATGCACTCATTAGGCTGCAGGCATCAGAAGACATACTTGGGAAATACATGGTGATTTCCCAAAAGGACCTTCGAGTATCAGCAGATATCACTAAAGAGAATCGATTTGGCCAAGGCTCAGATGTGCTTCCTTGGTTTTAGAGAATAGGAGAT
>JBBPOF010000993.1:0-14075 GCA_038091315.1 Porphyrellus cyaneotinctus | reverse complement strand
CTGTTGTGCCCAATATGCCTCAGATTATGAGGGACAATAATGATAGGCTGACTCACATGTCGACACTACTCAGGCTAATGCGGTATACTCAGTGAGTTCATGCAGGAAACTAAAAGTCGCGCACCTCATTATGAGTATCGTGACGGATGCAGTGAGGGTTTTGGATGGATCAACTCACAACAGAATGGCTTTATATGCACGGAGACATTCAAGTTGCACGCGTGGGCAACGAAGTGTTGTTGAGATCTGTGGACGGAAATTAAAAGGCATAGCTCTGGTGATTATCACGTCTAGATCAGGTAGGCCTGTTTGTACACGCTGTGACTCAGTTACAACAAAGGCGTAGGAGAAAGAAGTCGTGATGATCAACTCGTCCGGGTACTACACTTGATGGGAACCACCACATCCGGATGTACTATAACCCAATTATACCAACCCCAGCATCCGATAAATATAAATAAATACAAAGGCAGGATCGTGCAGATCTGATCTGTGGACACCGCCATGATTATTGCTCCGTACATTTCGCCTCTCTCTCTCTCTCAGCGCTCTCACCATTCGTGACGACCGCTGAGCTGACTTACGGGGCAGGTCTGTACACTATTGAACATACCATGCAGACCGTACGTACAGTAACATAAAGTCAACGGTATAAACATCGATGACCCCACACAGCCTCCGTTCGTCTCTCAGGGAGTCCCACTCAGACCAAGTTCTGAGCAAACCAAATAAATTAACCACTTCGTGTTCTTCATCTCGTTCTCGGTATTTTTTGTACCACGCCTCGTCTTTGCGTTCTCCAAGATGCTCTGTTTCCACGATCCTCGACGCATCCCTTTGGTCGGGAGTTCCAAGGCAGCACTCACGGCCTTGACGCTGCGCACGCTAGGACAGCGCTGGTGCGAGATGCCACACCGCTCCGTATTGACACGACAGGTGGAGTTAAGGGATTGCCTAATTAGTCAAGGAGCACTCCTGCAGTGCTTTTCTGTTCTTTTCATGCCCGCCGATAATACCAACGAGTACGTCTTATCACGATATCTACCTTAACCTACCTATGGTCTGTCATCTGGTTTCGATGCTGGTTTCGGTCCTTGGTCACCCGACCAACTGTTAATCCTTTTTTTTGGCTCGATATCATTCGTGGTTATCCGTCTATCAACTGTCAGGGAACTATCGACAGGAGTCACGGAGATGTGTGAATTGTGCCTCCACCCAGATCAATTTAAGGCCTGTCTGCCAAATCTCCTGGACCAAGCTGTGTGCGTGGAAGAACCCGATCAGCGACTGGAGGTATGATGTTGCGCCCGCCACTGTGGGGCTGTTGTTCCACGGTCCCGGCTCAGAAATTCCAATCCTCACGTATCCTTGGCCAGGACACTGTCAATTCAACAAGATGTAGTCAGCCTAAATTGACACAGAGTAACTCAAAGAAGCGAAAAAGTGCACCTACGAAAGGTGATGAATGCGGAAAATCTTTGAACAGACAGCGCGAAAATAGAAGAGACGAAGTTAGTCCTGAGACAGCTGAGAATCTGACGCCCGTTAGCAAGGGGTTTCACACCCTCACCGGCGATAGGCAGAACGTGGTGTGGGTGGAGCCGGGAGGATAGTAGAAGATGTTTGGTCACGGAAATCTTGTGAAACGTCGGTGTCGTGCCCAGCATCGTGACTCCAGGTATGATCCTGATCTTATTTCAGCCATGGATAGCAACGGAAGAAGACATAAGATGCTAGCAAACCTTTTCGTCGACCTGATCTCTGTTACATTTGATCCTCTCCTCGTGAACAAGTAAGAATGTCGTTGAGGTTGACGGCTACAAGGCAGACGTCGGCTTGCGTGCGTCCGCACTCGCAGCAGACCAAAAGGCTCGTAAGTCTCCGGGGATCGAGCCACACAGTGACATTGTTGATTGTCCCGTATTGTTGATACTTTGTGTTTCAACGAGAATCTGCGCTCGACATACAGCTGTAATGATGTCGCGCAGTTGCCGGATAAAAGAATGGACGTCACGGTGTGGAAGCCACAGGATTTTCGGAGGATACGAGAGACCCTGCCAGTGGGTACTGTAGTACATAGTAACGGAAGAATGGGGCAAGGATGGGGTGTACCATGATTCGTTCCATCAGGACCAACACCCTAGCGCTGTAATGCCTTGTAAGGTATTACCAGGGCTTATAATCAACTTGTCATTTTTAAAATATATATGGTAATTAATTATAAGGCATTATCGCGCTAGGGTGTTAGTCCTGATGTCCCACACCCTGGTTCACGTTTGTGTCAGATTTCATCTATCGCTCACATGCGCACCTCTGGCTCTCACTGCCTTCTCCATTTTGACATCTGTGACTCACGAGCTGTGGAAGGAGTCGTACTCCATCGTGGAAGCACGTATCCCATTCGGACTCTGGAGGGGCCAAGCGTTTCAATAGCAACTTGAGTTTAAAGTTTAACCTCTCAGGGTTGATCTTACGGCGATCGCTCTCCGATCTCGGGTTGCTGTTGGTCCACGCGGAACGATGAGATGCAACAATAGCGTCAAAGACAAGGAATAGGACTTGCGAAAATGTCCGCAGCAGCTGAGTCTTGGCGATCTCTCCCGCAGCTTCAATGCGGGACGACTCTGTCGACAAAATCAATCCGATATACAATCATATGAATTTCTCAAATTGGTGACTCATGCTTTTCGAGGGAAAAAGTATTTCGTGTTTGATTTCAGCGTCAACATATCAGAAAGTTCACGTGTCTCCTTGAAATCGATTTCTACTAGACAGGAAATTCGCGAGGCCACATATGTCCATGTCTTAGAGTTGGTTCGAATCAATAGAATGATTCGTTCTAGGACTAGCCTACATGAGCTCGTATAAAGGCAGGAACTTGAGAATCGTAGACGATCGACGCACCTTGTTGGAACTGAAAGCTATGTCCACACCCAATTCCACCTGGACCACGAATTGCGGGACATGTGTTGATTGAGAACATAGTTATCTTGATCGTGCGTTCAGCGTCGTATCGTCCCAGATGGTGGCTGTCAGGTTTGGGTCAGATTGATTCTTAAGAACAAGCCGGAAGTTTAGAGATGCTAGCCAACAATTCGCATATGTGTCCATTAGAAGGGCTGACGAAATTATTGGAAACTGGTGATAACTAACGCATAAAAGCTGTCAAGACATCAGTGAAGACACTGTCAGTGCTGTCATGAGAACTTACACAACGAGATGATAAAAGGCATCTCGAAAAACGAGGCAGAGAATCAATTCTACTCACGTATCGACGCATGGATTGACGTAGTTTCTCTCTGATAATCTTTGACAACAGAATGAATCATTGCGAGGGCCTTGCAATATGAATGTCTACAATACAAGATGGACTTCGAAACAGTTCAGATTGATCCAGATTCCCACGCAGCATAAGTTCTGAGTACACCGAATAACTTGACCACTCCTTCTACTCCTTATGAGTGCCTCTCGTGCTCTTCGTCTCGACCTTCACCCGCCTTGTGGCGTTCTCTAAGATGCACCGTTTCCACGAGCCTCGACACTGATCGGTCGGGACATCCAAGCTGACTCCGTTCATGGCCGTGGCATTGCGTACGCTTGGATTGAACGTCAGATGTGAGGTGCTCCACACCACAGTGCTCGGTGCTCGACCCGTAAGCCTCCTGGACGCTGAAGCTCGTCTCCAAACACCTTTCTCAGGATGCTTCGACTCTACGTACCTGTCGTCAAACGGAGAGCCTGAAATTTTCCCTCCATCATCTGCCCACTCGTCTGAATACGCAGGATCCTCGCGTCATCCTCCGCCTATGTTTTTAGGGAATGGTTGGCCAGTTTTCAAGTTGTATCGCCTACCTTCCCTGGCCCGCGGAGGTCAAAGAGTCCTGAAGACGCGAGGGCAGGAGTCGCAAACAAGAATTACTATGAACACCGTCGAAACCCTTAGGCCACAGAAGCGGCGAGTCCAATGAGTAAACGCTAAGTCGCATCGTGCATACGAAATTCACTGCAAGCCTGGGAGTACCTATCGAGCATCATTCCTTGTAAGATGAATATGACTTCATTCCAAACACGATTGTTGTTGATGCCAACAGTCCGAGTGGTGACGCTGAGGCTTACCGAAGTCACAATAGCACTCCACCAGTGGCGTCAGGCGTCATGCGCCTTTTCTCCAGCTAGCGCTAGCACTGATGTCGGTGAATTTCAGCCATACCAGTTCCTGGACAATCTTTATCAAGGATTTGACACGGGTTAGCTTACTTCTCATGCGAATATAATCGTTTCTGACCCGGAGCAGTAGTCTGGCCAACTTCAAAAGGGTGTACCCAAGAGTAACCACCACCCGTGGTCGAGTTGTCATCGCTCTGCGCATACGGCCCTGACGTTGAATTCCGGGAATGCTTATGGACCTGTCGACAGAAGTCAAGAACCCATTGAAATGGGAGCCTCGTCGCCCGGCCAAGCAAAGAGACATGGTATCATCTTGACGGTTTTCAGTTACACCCAGGGTTCCATACCGTATGAAAATCGAGATAGCATAGCGACCTTACATATGAACTTACGACGTGGTAGCCAAGTTATTTAAACACGCGCTCAAAGATTTCGTCTATTAAACTGCATGTTTCGTCGTCGTAAGGGAGTGCATCCCGCTAACTTGAGGTGGTCATCAAAGGCACGGTAGCTTCTGCACCACCAATAACATAAATTAAGAACTAGAGATGTTTATTGCCGCCAAGGTGATCCGAAAACTAAGCTAGAAACCAGCCACATGTTCGCATAACGTGCGAGGCTTAGGAACAAGACTTTCAAGACTCTCGGGTTCAGGTAAGACAATAGATATGAAAGAGACCGCCACCATCGTGATTCTTACACTCCTTGCCAACCGTTCCACAGACAGCTTCATTGACCAACCAACCTCGATGTCACTCAGAGCAATGCTGTGTAATCTTCATGTCATCTCAGCAAATTCGTATGACTTCGTGAAATCCATCTCATTGTGATTTCGAGAATAAATTGATGGGTCATACTGGCTCGGAGTGGTCTACACGACCCAATGTGGTCAAAGAATGACTGAGCCCTGATGCGAGAACGTACTTTATCTAGGTCGATAACCACGTCAACGTCGGTTTCCACCCGAGCCACAATTTGCGCAACGCATGACATTTCGGATGCTGGCAGTCCTGGCTCCGTGTGCGATGTCATGTCGCTCCAGACAATGGCTGTCTGGTTTGGATTAGACTGGCTTCTGAGAACGAGCCGAAAGTTCAAAGTTGCTAGTAAACAGTTGGCGTATCTGTATGTCTCTCAGCAATGAAAATAATTTAAAATGGTGATGACCGACAGCTTTGATATAACATAGAATCTACCCAGGTGTCAATGAAGACACTGTCGGCACTCTTGTGAAGACTTACACGGCAAAATGATTATAGGAACGCCAACAAACAGTGCCAAGAATGAGTTCTAGGAGCGCGGCTACGGTTGTAACGAAGCCTGTCTCAATGGTCAATCTGGTCAACTTCACCAGGGTCGACTTATTGCTGCTGAAATGACTTTGAGAAGGGCGGAGCTATTTGCTATGTTATGAGCGATGAGGCCGGAGAAAAGAGTAAAAGCAGGCGTACGCTCAGTACCATGGAGACTGTGATCATCAAATCACACACGACACTACTTCCAAGCCAGGTCTGTCAGAAGTCTAGATTATCCTTGAAATTTCCGCAAGCAATGGTGTTCACTCACCACTAGTTCGGGGGGGACCTGAGATAAAAATTCAGGGAAAGTTCCATCCTGTGTGCGGGTCTAACCTGACGGCAGTGATTACGTTAATCTTGACGTACCTCGAAACAAACATAGTATAGCATGATGCTGACAAGTTGGACTAGAGAGACCTGAAAAAACACGATTAGTACCCTTGTGTTATTGCAGATGAAGGAAATCTAGTGTGTTACCATCATAATCAATATCGGGAGCAGGCGAGACCTTCGGAGGGACGCTATCCTCCAACAATAGAATCCATGAGTCAATGTGGTCACTTCTTTCAGTTAGCTACCAAACAACCTCAGGGGGCTAATCTGCTACTAACCGAGCCCGGTGATAGGTGCCAAACCTAAGAAGGATGAGAAACCAACCGCGGTCCCCCCCGAAAACGGATTAATTGCAGGGGTGACATCGAGAGTTGCAAGGGGGTCATCGGGAGTTGCAGGGGTGACATCGAGAGTGGCAGTGGCCCAAAAGGCATAAAACGTCAATGAAGTCATCACTGTTTCTAGGAGAAGGATGCTGGTCACTGATAATATAATAAGTTTCATATCTGTAAAAACCGCAGTGACCAGTCACCTAGTGTCTTGATGCCTCTTCTGTCGTCCATGAATCTAGTATAGTAGATATCTAGAAAATAGCGATGAAAATCATACGTAAATAATAGACACATGGACGTATGAGTGAACCCACAGGCCTGGACAACAAGCGCTCCCATTAGACCAAAGGATAGGGTATATCCGATGACCTATATACTGTTTAACACCAGGATTGACATACACGAAGAAATAGGCACGAACAAAAGGTCCATTACTGTTGTGCCCAATATGCCTCAGATTATGAGGGACAATAATGATAGGCTGACTCACATGTCGACACTACTCAGGCTAATGCGGTATACTCAGTGAGTTCATGCAGGAAACTAAAAGTCGCGCACCTCATCATGAGTATCGTGATGGATGCAGTGAGGGTTTTGCATGGATCAATTCACAACAGAATGGCTTTATATGCATGGAGACATTCAAGTTGCACGCGTGGGCAACGAAGTGTTGAGATCTGTGGACGGAAATTAAAAGGCATAGCTCTGGTGATTATCAGGTCTAGATCAGGTAGGCCTGATTGTACACGCTGTGACTCAGTTACAACAAAGGCGTAGGAGAAAGAAGTCGTGATGATCAACTCGTCCGGGTACTACACTAGATGGGAACCACCACATCCGGACGCACTATATCCTAATTATACCAACCCCAGCATCCGATAAATATAAACAAATACAAAGGCAGGATCGTGCAGATCTGTGGACACCGCCATGATCATTGCTCCGTACATTTCGCCTCTCTCTTTCTCAGCGCTCTCACCATTCCTGACGACCGCTGAGCTGACTCACGGGGCAGGTATGTATACTATTGAACATGCCATGCAGACCGTACGTACTGTAACATAAAGTCAACAGTATAAACATCGATGACCCCACACAGCCTCCGTTCGTCTCTCAGGGGGTCCCACTCAGACCAAGTTCTGAGCAAACCGAATAAATCGACCACGGCCCCTTCTTCTTTTCCTTCTTGCGAACCCCGTCTCTTGCGTTCTCGGTATCTTTTGCACCGCTTTTCGTCTTTGCGTTCTCCAAGATGCTCTGCTTCCACGATCCTCGACGCATCGTCCCTTTGGTCGGGAGTGCCAAGGCAGCACTCACGGCCTTGACGCTGCTCACGCCAGGACGGCGCCGGTGCGAGATGATGTTCCGTGTCACAGCGCTCGGTGCTCGACCCCATGGTCCAGGCAGCTTTGGATTTCGTCGAGGTTGGCTTGTCCTGGGCCACGGAGGTCAAAGAGTCCTCGAAGGCGTGGGGACACAAGGCGCAAGCGAGAAACGATTGACATGTTAACGGGGTAAACAGGACTACGTGGCGACCCCTTCGCTGTTCGACCCTAACTTGATGAGGTATTCCAGTTCCTTGACGGCTTGACGCTTGCACTGGACACCTATCCCGATGGCAGAGCAAGAGGTTCTCCAGTTCCTTCAGTTGCTCGAGCAAAAGGTCTGCGGTGGCGATGACGTTGGGTTCTTGGGTTCTTGTCTCGGGTGTCGTCGTCGGTGCAAAAGGCGTTCTGGTCTTGATCGGTGATTCGAAGGGATTCCCTTCGCAGCGATGTTTGGTAGGCATGGCGGATTGAAGACGCTGGATGGGGACGAGGTAAACTTGTGACAGATGGATATTCAAAGTTCGTCAGCCCCCCCTTCTTAATACAATCCAGACCAGTCCTATTGTGAACATGACCGTGCTCTGTGGTAGTCGACATCTCTCTAGCGTCAATCAGAGTGTCGCATAGATCTGCCCATGTTCTGCTGGTTAAGCATCGCTTGTGTTCGAGACTACTACAGGTCGTACAAGCAACGTCCAGCTGCCTAGATATCCCTGTATAGAAAAGCACCTAGATGTAGTGAGAAGCAACGCTGCGGTTATATGGCCTACTCAAAAGAAAGCGTGCGAGATACATACAATCAAGCGACTGGCGCACGGGCGTATTTTCTATGGTACTCGCCGTCAACAGACTGGAGGTAGAAGATTCCCGGCCAAATGTTTGTCGATCGTCCCCTCTGGCGTGCAGTTAACAGCATTGCGGTTCTTCTCACGAAGCTGCACAAGAACGACCTGAGTATGATATCCAACGAATGAAAGCAGTCTGGAAGAAGCTCACAGTAAGTGCGTCCACGTATTCTTGGCAAGGCACGAACTTCATGTTCGCCAACCGCTTCAGAAGGTTCATGTTTTCCTAAATCTCCGATGTCACCCTTGACACGAAGAGTAAAGAAACTCGATGCATGACCGCCTCCGAAAGTAAACATTCTCATACGCTCGCCCTTGAGCTCGGCAGGCTAAACAGTAGAGAGTAGCGAAGTGAAGCAGCCATACATACAAGGAGGCGGTGTACATGTTGCCCAAGCGTTTCGACCAGTGCATGGTTTCTTGACGTAAGCGGTTTTGGATGCAGCAATGAAGCTCTTCTTGAGGTTCTTTTCGGTAAGCGATGTAGCGAGGATGGCTTCGGGAGAAGGAACATTGGCGAACTGGAGTGCCGACGCCGGAGGGGGAGTCGACAAAGTCGTCGTCGTTGTAGAATAGACGTCCGAAACCCTCCTGGACTTGCTTGCCAAGGGAGTGTGGAATACAGCGTAGCCAACGTCATCAAGAGAGAAACAATTATCAAATTTGTCAATGACGTGACCATTGGGGTGGCCTTCTCTCTGAAACGTGCCTAGGAAGCATGGAGAACGGAAATATACGAGGTCACAGATACAGGTCCATTGACCTCGGGATACTCGGGATCCAGCTTGGGCTTACAAAAGTCATAGATGTACGTCATGTGGTTTCCGTGAATGCCTGATAAAATGATAACGATGAGCGTCAGATGGTGCTACCAGCAAATCGGTCAAGACACACGTTCAAAGACCACTGGCGTATTCGGACCGACAAGAACAGCACATGCCTCTGCACCACCAACAGGTCGTGCAGCACCCTCCCCATAAATTGCGATATCGCCAGCGACGACAATACCATTGCGACCATGCCAAGACGCGGACTCGATCCAGTTGATAGTGTTGAAGAGGGCGGCAGTAGAGCCATAGCAGGCATTTTTTGAGTCGACGACCTCAGTGTCAAGGTTGCCAGAGTCGGCAAATAGGTCCATGAGAGTGGTTTTGATGAATTTTAACTTATCGATGATGGTTTCTGTGCCAAGAGACCCGGGGTCGATGTTGTACTTTTCCAGAAAGCCACAGGTCAATTACACGCGTTCCAGACGTACTTGACGGAACACGACGCACCATTCAGAGCAGAGGAGGGGATGTCCTCACGGTCATCACAACAAGCCATATACTCCTGGCCTAGATCAATGGTGTAGTTTCCGAAGGCAACGCCGGATAGTGAACACTTGAGCAAGCATTGCGGGGGAGGTCATATAACTCTCCGGAGGCGACGACGGACAGAGGGAGGATAGCCATGGCTGTGGAGAAGACTGAAGTTGGGGACGAGAGGAAGGGCCTTGTATCGGTCTAGATTGGGGATGGGTCCCGAATTAGACCACTTTCGGACTACTTGGACTCATCTTCCTCTTCTTTGAACCTCCTCCAACGAATCAATGACCACATCAATGAGGCATTCACCAGATACCAGCTCGAGCCAGAGCAACAACGATGGCGATTAATCATTTGTTGGTTCATTTCATGCATCATGATCACCAACGTTCCCTTGCATGATGCGCCGGGCGCCCAGGGAGATGCTCGCTCTCTCGACTGTCGCGCAACAACGTAGTCCCATGATGTCAATGTATGTGTTTAAGGGTGCGAGACGACGAGCATACCACGATAACGCACATGGATGGCGCGGGGTTTGGGACACTAGCTCGGCGTGAGGCGGTGATGGTGTTTCAACACAGATGTCGTGAATTCGTTCTTAGGTCCCAGAGTCTCCGACTCTGGCCAGAGCATCTTCTTGAGTTTCCTTGTCTCATTCTCACTGAGCTCGGCTATTCGGTGAAGAATACGTTGAACAATAAGAGCGAGTACTGGGCACGGGTTCAACTCACTGGCAGGACGAGCAGGGACACACCCAATGACCTTCCAGGGTCGCTGAGTTCTCTCGTCCTCGTCGATTGTAGAAATCTTGTAGCGGATACGAGAGGTTATAGGACGGATGCGAGGGCTGACGGGAGATTCAAGAACTGCCATTTCGATGACAATCAGCGTCGTGCATCGCGGCGATACCCGACACGATGAACATCTCATCTATTCGCTAGAACAGATCTGACTGCGGTCGCCGTTCGAGGAGAACCGCAGTGACCCAACCGTTCGCGTCATGGGTGAGTCCGAATTTCTTTTCGCCAGTCATGGTCTTGTCATACCAGCCCGTCGCAAATTTCGTCGAGTCGCATGAAATGTCCACTGAGTAGACCGTATTTGTGTGGCCTTTGACTCATCGAGGACGTTTTCGGTCGTCTATGCATTCCACACCCTCACGTTTGACTCGAAGGTCCTAGCTCCACACACCAACCATTTGCCATCCAGAAACAGAACGCAGCTGCATAAATTTCCACCCTTTCGTTCGAATTGGTTCACCAACCTCACGTCCATCGTTCGTCACTCACCATCCCATCCACACTGCCGCTCAATGGCTGCTTGCCATCCTCGGCGAGTATACTGTCTGTTTACCACCAATCTCGATTGTTCCCAAATGATCTGGAAGTCGACAGATGCGTCAGTACGGGCACTCGCTAACGACCCTTTCCCGTCGACTGCATGACAATCCACAGCACAGGGATTCATAGACTAAACTTGGCGGGAGTCAACGGTCAAGGTGCCTGGGTCTCGTTATCTACAACTTTGGCACTCAATGTAAGTATTATCCACCCTTTTCTGCCCTTTCCTAACAACGTGCTAATTGTCAGATCGTGGTCTGCTGCATCGTCACTCCAACCATGACCTCAACATAAATTCAGGAGATAGACTAGGGGGGCTGTGAATAACGGTGGTGCTCCAATTCCAGTGGGCGACAGAATCGACGGTCAGGCTCGATTCATTAATTATCACTCCAATCATGTTCCCAGTACCATATCCGCTCCTTCCAGCACAGCCCAATGATGATTATATCTTCTTTTCAGACATACACTGTTTGTTTCGTCCACATGATCGATCGCAAGCAACGAGATCGTGGTTCAGGAGCCCGCGAACACCAGTCCACAAAGCATTGACGAACCAGCGCGCCATGCGTCACAGGTCCTCGGACAGTCGTTACGTCCTCCTTGCGTCCTAAATATATCTGTCTGGGTGAGTGATGTTCTGGGGTTCAGATGGTACCCCCACGAATACTACCTCTACACCAACAAGGACAACTTTTTGTCGCTCAGTTCGAGGTTAGAGACCCCGTGGACAGCTGAGCCCATCGCTAACAAACCTCGAGGCAAGCCACGGCGTTCTGCTAAGGCCATATATCATCTCGTCTCTAATGTGCGTATTACTTTTCACTTTCTCGAGCCTCCACGGTGTATGGTATCATCTTGACGGTTTTCAATTACACCCGGGTCCTGTACCGCATCGAAATCGAGATAGGATAGCGACCTTACATATGGACTTATGACATGGTAGCCATGTTAGTTAAACACGCGCTCAAAGATTTCGTATTAAACTGCGTGTTTCGTCGTCGTAAGGGACTGCACCCCGTTAACTTGAGGTGGTCATCAAAGCCACGGTAGCTTCTGCACCACCAACAGCATAAATTAAGAACTACAGATGTTTGTTGCCGCTAAAGTGATCCGAAAACTAAGCTAGAAACCTGCCACATGTTCGCGTAACGCGCGAAGCTTAGAAACAAGACGTTCAAGACTCTCAGGTTCAGGTAAGACAATAGATATGAAAGAGACCGCCACCATCGTGATTCTTACTCTCCTTGCAAACCGTCCCACAGATAGCTTCATTGACTTCGACTCACTCAGAGCAATGCTGTGCAATCTTCATACCATGTCAGCAAGTTCGTGTATGACTTCGTGAAATCCATCTCATTGTGATTTCGAGAATGGATTGATGGGTCATGCTGGCTCGGAGCGGTCTACACGACCCCATGTGGTCAAAGAATGACTGAGCCCTGATGCGAGAACGTACTTTATCTAGGTCGACAACCACGTCAACGTCGGTTTCCACCCGAGCCACAATTTGCGCAACGCGTGACGTTTCGGATGCTGGCAGTCTTGGTTCCGTGTATGATGTCATATCGCTCCAGACAATGGCTGTCAGGTTTGGATCAGACTGGCTTCTGAGAACGAGCCGAAAGTTCAGAGATGCTAGCAAACAGTTTGCGTATCTGTATATCTCTTAGCACTGAAAATAGTTTAAAATGGTGATGACCGACAGCTTTGATATAACATAGAATCTACCCAGGTATCAATGAAGACACTGTCGGCACTCTTGTGAGGACTTACACAGCAAAATGATAAAAGGAATCCGAATAAACAGTGCCAAGAATGAGTTCTAGGAGTGTGGCCACGGTTGTAACGAAGCCTGTCTCGATGGTCAATCTGGTCATCTTCACCAGGGTCGACTTGTTGCTGCTGAAATGACTTTGAGAAGGACAGAGCTATTTGTCATGTATATAAGTGATGAGGCTGGAGAAAAGAGTACAAGCAGGCGTACGCTCAGTACCATGTAGACCGTGATCGTCAAATCACACAAGACACTGCTTCCAAGCCAGGTCTGTCAGAAGTCTAGATTATCCTTGAAATTTCCGGAAGCAATGGTGTACACTCACCACTAACCAGGGGGAGATAGTAAGGTTTCCAGAAGGTGTCAGAAAGGCAGGGTAAAGGTCATCCTGTGCGCGGGTCGAATCAGATGGCAGTGATTACGTTAATCTCGACGTACGGTCCAATCAAGATATATAATGCTGGCAAGTTGGAGCAGAGAGACCTGAAAAAACACGATGAATACCCTTGTGTTATTACAGATTAAGGAAATCCAGTGTATTACCATCATAATCAATAGCGGGAGCAGGCGAGACCTTCGGAGGGACGCTATCCTCCAACAATAGAATCCATGAGTCAATGTGGTCACTTCTTTCGGTTAGCTACCAAACGACTCAAGCCAATCTACTACTAACCGAGCCCGGTGATAGGTGCCAAACCGAAGAAGGACGAGATACCAACCGCGGTCCCCCCCGAAAACGGATTAATTGCAGGGGTGACATCGAGATTTGCAACGGGGACATCGGGAGTTGCATGGGCGACATCGAGAGTGGCAGTGGCCCAAAAGGCACAAAACGTCAAGGAAGTCATCACTGTTTCTAGGAGAAGGATGCTGGTCACTGAGAATATAATAAATTTCGTCTCTGCAAAAACCACAATGACCAGTCACCTAATGTCTTGATGCCTCTCCTGTCGTCCGTGAATCTAGTAAAGTAGATATCTAGAAAATATTCATGTGAATCATACGTAAATAATAGACACATGGACATATGAGTGGACCCACAGGCCTGGACAACAAGCGCTCCCATTAGACCAAAGGATAGGGTATATCCGATGACCTATATACTGTTTAACACCAGAATTGACATAGGCGAAGAAATAGGCACGAACAAAAGGTCCATTGCTGTTGTGCCAATATGCCTCAGATTATGAGGGACAATTATGATAGGCTGACTCACATGTCGGCACTAATGCGGTATACTCAGTGAGTTCATGCAGGAAACTAAAAGTCGCGCACCTCATTATCAGTATTGACGGATGCGGTCAGGGTTTTTGGTGAATCGGCTCACCACAGATTGGCTTTATATGCA
>JBBPOF010000992.1:0-14096 GCA_038091315.1 Porphyrellus cyaneotinctus | reverse complement strand
CTGTGCTGCACCGCGAAGTAAAATCCGGCAGGTATTCGTCTAAGACCGACCGTAACATCTGCTGCCCGGATATCTGCTTTTTCATGAGCTATCTTTGTAAACTATGTCAAAAAATTAATCGAGTACTCGTAATGATCGTAATCATTTCTTCGTTTTCGCCTACCAGCATTGCTGATTGGGAGGAAGATGGCGTGTCAACGTGTTCCCCACATTCGAGACTGTGTACAGTAACAGTGGGCGCTCGTACGCTATCCTGCTGGATGGACCTATTAGCGAATGGGTTGTGGACTAGTATGCATCAAATGGATAATCACGGAGGTACCAGGTCGTCGTTGACTTTCTTGGCTGGTGGCCGGACTGCAGTTCATGTCGTTCGCGTTTAGTGGTGGAAGTAACATATATACACGTACGTGGAACGCTTTTCAGTGCATAATCGTTACCACAGCAAGTCGTGGCATTGAGCTTCTTTCTTGGATTAGAGACAAACATTCAAAGTCCGTCGGAGCTGTACGGAAGTACCCTAACTCGAGCTGTGTGCTAATGACAGTCAACTTGGCTACTCACTTCTCTCAGGCGAACCATGAGGTAAGAAGCCAAAGTTCGGCGAGAAACAGTTGGGCGGATGTATTGCAAATCTGATACACATAGATGTTGCGCTTGAGAATGCTGACCGTGCTACTGGTGTGTGCTTTCATGATCACCCAAAACAATAATATGTACTGAGTGATTGTTTCCGTGATAGTTCTTCTTGATAAGAACAAGCCGAGGTAACCAGGTTGGCATCTGCCAGTGAGATTCGCATTCACTTTCTATACGTATCAGGGATGAATGTAGACGTGTTTCTTGTTTCAATATGCAGTTGGTGAAACGCGCTATGTTGAAACCGATGCAGATGAAACTGGGAGCGACACGTCGAGATTCCTCCTTATCACCACTGCAAGTCCATTCGGAACTGCTCCGTGGTACAGCGGATCCGGTCAGTCTTCCATTTTCACTCTCTTCTCATTTGTGAGATTGCCTTGTACATTATGTCTGGATCCCTGTGGACCCGTTTTCGGGAAACGGACGGCATCCCTGATCACAATATCCATGGAGGGAAGTCCAGCCAGGAAGTTACCCCAGCCATCGATGTCGGACCTGGTGGGCTTTCTTTCGAGGAAGGTGTGTCAGTTTATTTTGCGTCTTACCCTCCTGCCGGTTCAACGACTGCGTAGACTCTGCTGGAGGACTTGGCCATCATCTCGGTGTCACTTCTTGTACACTCATCGTCGTCGGATGTATCATCGGTACCGCCATTTTCTCGACACCATCCTCAATTCTGAGCGGAGTGGGCTCCGTGGGGGCTTCGCTTATGCTCTGGATCCTTGGATTCGTCCTCTCATTTTGTGGATTATTTATCTGGCTTGAATTTGGGACCATGTTTCCGCGGAGTGGCGGGGAGAAGGTCTATCTGGAAGCTGCTTACCCGAGACCGAAATACCTTGCTACAGTGGTGTTTGCTGTGAACGCGATCTTGCTTGGGTTTGAGGCGAATGGGTGCATAGTACGTGTGAATGGAACATCAACATCGCATTCGTAGCCTGACTGACTAACTTTCGGGTTACAGGTCTTTGCAAGCAAGTAAGCGACCTTGTACATCCTGCGACATCGCAAGTGTTTCAACTTCGCTGTAGCATCCTTGTCTCAGCTGGCAATGTCGCAATCAATTGGTCTGAACGTGGTATCGCTCTTGCAAGTACGTTTTCACTTCGCGGATTCAAATGAACATTCAAGTTCTCCAACAATGGTTTAGTGATTGCTTTCGTAACCTTTCTTCATAGTCTTACGCCACACATCGGCGTACATATCATGAACATGCGCATATAGTCATTCTTCTCATTCTCGCATGCGTCCTAACGATGCTGAATCTCAGCTGTTGTCGATCTTCAAGATCTTCATCCTCATCTTTGTTGTATTAACAGGCTGGGCAGTGTTATCAGGCAAAACCCAGATCGCCGACCCTCGAGCCAACTTTACGAACGCATTTGCTGGTAGTTCGCACAGCAGTGGCGATGTGAGCGCTCCATGGATGATCGGTATTAGGTGCTGACGAAGATGCACAGTATGCGACAGTGACCTTCAAGGTTTTGAACGCATACGTGGGCTGGTCAGGCGTTAATTACGTCCTCAACAATGTTCGAAACCCGGTGCAGACGCTCAAGATCGCCGGACCACTTGGGCTAGGTATATGTGCCACCCTATATATCCTCGCAAACATTGCGTACTTCAGCGCCGCAACCAAGGTACGTCTGTTTCCTGTTGTGCTGAGGTGATCGACATGAATGTTGTGGGTGATAGTCCGAAATCGAGGCTTCTGGTGTGACCGTTGCGGCGCTGTTTTTCAGAAACGTGTTTGGAATGGCAGCGGAGCGTGCGTTGAGCGCCTTCATAGCACTGAGGTTGGTCCCTTGTATCTCGGCAGTGCTTCGACTGTGCTTGCTAACGCCGTTGACGGTTTCATTTGGCGAAACAGTGCACTAGGGGTGAGTATTGACGGGTTTGATATTGCCAAGTGGTACCCTTTACTAACGTGATCCTAGAGCGTCATCACTGTCGTACGTGCTCACCTACCATCGGCTAGTTCGTTCATCGTCCATAAACATGCATAGGCGTTCACCGCTGCCCGTGTCAATCAGGGTACGCACGTGTGGCATCACGTCACTCTCGCAACTGATCGCGACTTTTCTTCTAACAGAGCTCGCCAAGGAGGGAATTCCTCTACCGTTCGGCAACAAATTCTGGGCGTCAAATTGGCCCAATGGAAAGGCGCCTTTACCTGGGCTCATCCTTCATTTGATACCCTCGGTAAGCGTATTCTTAATTATCTTTGAGCAACACGATGACGCAGTCGCGAGCGTACTAGGTCGTCGTGATCCTCAGGCTGCCCATGGACATTGCGTACCCGTTCATACTGGACGTTCAAGGATATCCAACTCAGATCATCAACCTGCTCGTCGTCGTCGTACGTCGTCCTTTCACTTGAAATCCCTTTCGTATCTTTATGACTGACCACCCTCACATAGGGTCTCTTTTGGATGCGTTGGAAGAGGCCAGATATCCCCAGGACGTTCAAGGGTAGATAAAACTTGCTCTGGAAATAGGCGCTGACGCACCTTGCCAGTCTGGTGGCCGCTTGCAGTGTTCTATCTCGCTGCTGCACTGCTCCGTCCGTGTCCTCTCCCACGGGCTGCATCGCACCACTTATATGTCACGTTTCGCAGTCATCATTATCCCATTCCTGCCTCCAGCGAATGGCATTGGCGATACGCCACCTCTACCCTATTATCTGTGCGTGCTATCGCTCGTTTACGGGTCAAATACAGCACTGACGATGCTGTTGCACACGATAGGTACTGCCTCGTTGGCATCGGTGTCATGTTAGGCGCAGTCGGATATTGGGCGGCATGGCGCATTGTGTTACCAAAGCTCTTCGGGTACGCGCTCGTGCCGCGCAAAGAGACGCTCAAAGATGGTACCGTCGTGACTGTGGTAGGTCGACGAAACTCCGATTCGGATCCGATCTGACCGTGTTTGATCGGTTCGGTCAATCGTAGTTTTCGCACCGGAACATCCAGTGACATTCAGCCCCGACTCGGTGATCGCAATAATGTGTTGTCTTGATGACAGGCACCACACCTCTGCATTATAAATACAATGTCCCGGCTTTCGAGATTATGCATGGCTCATATCTTGATTTGTGCCCTCGCCGACACGTATCACACAAGCGTGGAAACAAGGCATGAAATTCATTCGATGAGCACAACCACGTGCGTTCCCCTTGGCTCTACCGATTGGCATACTTGGGTAGTTTCTCTTATCTCTTTCTCACATCAGCAGTGCTCTTGGCAGAGTTTGGCCTAAGAGATCAGAAGCAGCTTTTCCATACTGGAAGTCTCGCCTGTTTTAGGCCTCTGGATGACACCTGCGGACAGCCGTGTTAACCTATGTGCGCAGGCCAGTCCAAGCATTATTCTGTTCTCGAAATAGTACACTGGCTGGTGGTCACCACTATCTCACCCACCAAGCGTCAACGGAAGCAAAAGCAGAGTCATGATGTCATATTCCTGTCACTCGGCCAGGCTGGCCCATAACTCAAACGCTGAAGCATGGCAAGGCATCCGGCGTGATGGACGCCAAGGGAAAAACGGCTGCGGAAAGGATAGGTATTTGTTGGATGACTGATAACACGATGGAAGTCACGTGAGTCCTGCGCACTGCTATTCGAATCGGTGATGCGCAGGCTCGATCTGGGCAGTACATTGATGACGGGCGTGGGTGAACCCGGTATTCGTGTCCTTCATCGGACGTTATCATCGGACACATATATAACCCCGCGTGGATCGAGGTAGGCACCAATTTCCACCCGTCCTCCCCACCCCGAGCACATCACTCCTATCCCCACCATTATGTCCCAGAAACTCACGTTCACGACGACGGATGTGCTCAATACGGCCGTGTCCAATGCGACCGACGTCATCTACTATGACATCCAGACGCCCCGCTGGGAGTCGCATCTGACGACCGTACGCAGACTTGATCCCCGTACGGGCTTGTACGAGAACACGGGAGTCATTCGGAACGAAGGACACGAGCCTGCCGAAGTGAGCCTGTACGCTGGGGCGTTCGAGCCCACGGAAGAGTGGATCAAAAGGATCGACGGAAACTTGCCAGGGGAAAGGTGAGCGCACTCAGGTTGACGTGGGCAAGGATGATCGTTCGGGAAATGCTCATGGGGATCGTGTCATATACATAGCCGGTGGCAGTTCGATGATGGTGAGGGAAACGTTTACATGGTGCTTGGAGAACAAGGAGTTGGAGGTGAGTATCATGGGTACAGTTTTGTGGGTAAGACGTCTTGGCTAATACTCGGAGTAGCTTTATAATGCAGATGAAGGAAACAAGGTTAAACGTCCGCTGGCAACATTTTACCAGCACAAACGGTATTGCGGCATGGGCTCGATATCGCAATATGCATACCTGGAAATCAACAATTCCATCCTCGAGTCGGTGGACGCGATCTTACGTTGGTCTTCCTCACAGTTGTCTCTCGAATGACAATGCTAATTGATTTTTTTAACAGTGTTGCTGTTGATAGTGGAGCGCAAGCGCAGAGCAGGAACACTATTGTAAATTTTCAATCGGTGAGCCCCCCGGGTAGACAGCAGACATGAACGAGCTCTGTCAACTAGAATGCATTTTTGTTAGTGAATCGTAGACACATATATCGACTGCATTGTCCTTACTTTTGACTTGGCCGCCAGCCTTCGTCTTGGGAATCTTCGATCAAAAAATCGTACCAGAACTTGACAATAGGTACAGTGCTCAAATGCCAGAGGGCGTGCGCGTCCAGGACGCGGCTCAGAGGCGGAAAATCGAACAGCTCGAGTGCCGTGGCAGCAGTGGTCACAAGAACGAAGATCCCTGCTTTGTAGGCATGGCGTGGGTAGTACATCTTTGATGCGTATGGGAATCGTTGGAACAACGGAACTGGGAGGGAATACAACAACCACAAGATATTGTGCGAGATGAGGTTGAAAGTCATGTTGTACGAGTAGTCAAATCGAGGAAGGGCGCTCAAGTACGTGACATGAGACAGATAGGCGACAATGCATAGTACAGACCATCCGAGACGTAGGCGCGGGTGTCCGTTGGCGTCAGGCTTAGATGACGGCGAGTACAAGTTGGTTGTGCGAATGACGGTATAGTAGAGAGCGTAGAGAATGGCCAATGCAGCCGAGAAGTAATCTAGCTTTTCAGTGAACGGTAAATCTACACGCTTGTCAGATAGAACAGCTGCCGAACAAAGGATGTTCACCTCTCGTATGAAATACGGCTGACCATATCCACGCATTGACGCTCACGTACGCCCAAGTAAGATAGTATCCCTTGAACGGATGACCCGCAGGCATTTTTCGGCGGATTTGGCGGGCGCCTTGTAGATGAAACCACATGTTCCAGAGGGAGAATGCGACGGAAGCAGGTTCTTGCATCCCGAGGAAGCGCCAAAAGGCCATTTCCCGTAATATTGCTGAATATTCTGACCGGAAACGATCGCTTGGTCCGCCAACATGTGCATGCATTGGTATTTACAGTCGTCTGTGCACGTCCAACGCGTCAGGCGGAGGGCGAGTGGGAGTGTCGTCCACGGATGACAGTGATCGCCGTAGCAGGTCGAGACACAGTTTTGAAATCCGGTTGACCTGTCTCCTGATGAGCCATGGACTGTGGTTAGTAACAACGCCAGGATACACAGAACGACCTTCATGGACGAGGGACGTTCGACAGTTACATAAGCTTGGCCTTCATCTCGAGGTAAGTTAGGTCAAAGGTGCTTGCAACGACCAGCTGCTCACGCAGACAATTCAACTTCCAGGGACTCTGCCTTTTGATTGGCAACACCGACGACGTGTATCTCGTCTCACTCTTCGACTCGATGGTCACCGACATGGTTCGAAGCACTCAATCCACGACCTTTTTGGCCTCGACCTACTTTGACGACCGAGGTCCTCACGCAACCGCCCAACCCATCACCGAGTATGTGAACGTAAGTCCATGTTGGTTCAAATGCAGTACCGAATGTTTGAAATGAAAATAAAAGCCCCATTCTTGTCCAATAGTGTCGTACTTTTTCCCCAAAGGTGTTGGCGAATATCACTACGGGGTACGCCCATCATATTATTGGTCATTGTGCGCTCGAAGACCGATCCTGACATGTTCCTTGTCTTAGGAACGGCACCCGATGAAACCGCATCGACTGACACTTACGAACGCACTCGTTATGGGTTACGGTCTGGACAAGTAGATTCATCACATGTATAGCCCACGCCCTGCGACCCAGGCCGAACTTGAAATGTACCACGACCACGACTATGTCGAATTTCTTTCGAGGTAAGCGTTTCAGAGTCGTCCTCTATTTCCCTGGGCAAACAACGATCATACAGGGTGACGCCGGGCAATCAAAACGATATGCGACATTTGATTGATACTTTCAATTGCGTCGAGGACTGCCGAATATTTTCTGACATGTATGAATTCTGTCGCATGTATGCAGGTGCATCACTTGCTGGTGCACGAAAATTGTGCTCTGGCGCTTGCGACACTGCGATCAATTGGTCGGGTGGCCTCCATCATGCGAAACGAGGAGAAGCAAGCGGTTTCTGCTATGTCAACGACATTGTACTCACGATCCTGGAGCTTCTTAGGTAGGAGGAACATTTTCCAAGTGTGTCACGGTGTCCTCGATGATTTTAGATATCACCCAAGGGTCCTCTACATCGACATCGACATTCACCATGGGGATGGTGTAGAACTCGCGTTCTATCACTCAAATCGCGTCATGACCATGTCATTTCACAAGTATACCGGCGAATTCTTCCCCAGGACAGGCAAGCTCGACGACAACGGTGCCAACCTCGGCAAACACTTTTGCCTTAATGTTCCCCTTCAAGACGGGATCGACGATGAGATGTATCTCACCGTGTTCAAAACCGTCATCGAAGACACCGTTGCCGCATTCCGCCCGACGTCGATCGTCCTTCAATGCGGCGCAGACTCGCTTGGCTGCGACCGATTGGGTGCATTCAACCTCTCCACCGCCGCGCACGGTGAATGCGTCAACTTCGTCTGCAAATTCAATGTGCCACTGCTTGTCCTTGGCGGCGGTGGGTACACGATCAAAAACGTTAGTCGATGCTGGACGTACGAGACCACCGTCCTCGTTGGTGCAGAGATCCCCGATGAGCTCCCAGCGACGGTCTACGACCTGTTCTTCCGAGACTCGAAATGGAAACTACACCCACCGCTCACCGGGCATGTCGAGAACCAAAACTTGCCCGCGTCGTTGCAGAAAATCACGATCGGAATTCGGAACAAGTTGAGGTATTTGCAGGGCGCGCCAAGTGTGGCAATGCAGGAGATCCTGCCGGACCTCGAGGGGTTGCTCGCAGACGAGGAGCGGACACAAGAAGAAAAGGACGAGGAAAGGGGGACAGCGTTGGCGGGGGAGAGACGGAGCGATCGGACGACGGCAAGGAATGAGTACTTTGGGGAGAACGATATGGACGCAGACCCTGTGTCAACGAGCGCACGACGGACTGTCTCGGGGCGTCGATCGAGGGGCGGGCGAAGGGGGCGGGGTCGGGCGAGGAGTCGGCGAGCGCAGTGGTTGCGAGAGAGGAAGGGGAGGAGGACGGGGATGAGAACGGGACGATTACGACGAGGAGTGCGAGGTCACGAAGTGCTAGGAAACCGCGTAAGCCGAGGGGAAGCAGGACGGTTGTGGACAAGGACAAAGAGAAAGAGAAGGAAAGGGATTTAACGGACGTGGAGCTCGGAGACCTGGAAGAATCGATCCGGGGACTCAAGTATGCTGTCGATCTTGACCTTAATGGTAACCGAGACTGTTTAAACATGCTGGGCATCTCCCTTCTTGCCCGTTTTCAGCGCCTTGGAGAGTTCAGTGACCTCGAAGAAGCGGTTTCGAGGCTTCAGGATGCTGTCAGACTTACTCATGATCGTCACCCTCACAATGCACAACCTCGTTACTTCCATTTTCACTCGTTTCCTACGCTTCGGAAACATGAATGACCTCGAGCTAGCAATTTTGAAGCAGAGGGTTGTCGTCGACCTCACTTCTGAGGGTCACGTGCACGACCCTGGCTGTCTGGACAACCTCGGCAGCCTTCTCTATGTTCGTTTTCAGCATCTCGGCGACCTTAATGATCTTGACGAAGCAATATCCAAGTTCCAGGATGCTGTTCGCCTTACCCCCCGCGGTCACCCACGCGCGCCTGTCCGCATGAACAACCTCGGAGACTCCTTCCTCGCTCGCTTTCAGCACCTCGAGGAACGTGGTGACCTCAACAAAGCGATTTTCATGTTCCAGGCTGCTCTTGACCTCATTCCCGATGATTACTCTGACAGACGCCTCACACTGCAAAACCTTGGTGTTGCCTTAAAATCTCGCTTCGAGAGTCTTGGGGAGTTGAGTGACATTGAGCAAGCCATTTCGATTCTTAGGGATTCTGTTAACTCACTCCTGATGGGCACCCTGACAAACCAAAATGTTTGCACAACCTCGGCAACTCCCTCCGAATACGTTTCGCGCACCTTGGGGGGCTGAGTGACCTCGAGCTTTCCATTTCGACGTTCCGGGATGCCATGGACCTCATTGCTGATGACGACCCCAACAAGCCAGGTTATCTGAATGACCTTGGAAACTCCTTCCTCGCTCGCTTCCGCCACATAGGGGAACTAAGTGATCTCGAATACACAATTTCGACATACATGGATGCCATTGAGCCCCCCCCGACGGCCATCCTTGGAAGCCCCTTTTTCTGAGCAACCTCGGGAGTGCTCTGCTTTATCGTTTTGAGCGCCTCGGAGAACTCGGAGACCTCCAGCAAGCAATGTTACCATACTCACATGCTGCTTGTGCTCCCGTTGGCCCTACTACCGCTAGATTCGAAGCATCGCAGCAATGGATCTCGTGTGCTCGCACTCTACGACATCCCTCCCTCCTTGACGCATATTCTTCCGCCATTAGCCTCCTTCCACAACTCGCATGGATAGGATACTCCTTGATAGACCGTTACCTTCAACTTATACAAGGTGCCGATGTAGCGAGAGAGGCGGCTGCTGCTGCTTTGGACGCGGGACGCCCGGAAACCGCTGTGGAATGGCTTGAACAAGGACGCTCGATCGTTTGGAGGGAACTCTTTCAGCTTCGCGGGTCCTATGAGGAATTGTCGTCTGCTCACCCAGATCTTGCTCGCAAATTCCGGGAACTTTCAACCTCACTAGAGCATACTAGTATCGCCCGTGAAAAGTCCTTGTTCTTGGCAGCGGAGCAAGCGGAGAATTTGGACCATCGTGCGATGTGGTCTTTGGAGCGAGAAGCTAGCAGGCACCGTACTCTTGCGATTGAGCAAGATAAATTGCTTCAGGAGATACGGAGACTATCTGGTTTCGAGCGATTCCTCCTCCACAAAGAGTTTTCTGAACTTTGTACTTCAGCACAATCCGGGCCCGTGGTCATCCTCAACGCCGCAAAGACCCGCTGCGATGCCCTCATCATACTCGCCGAAGTGGATCACGTAATTCACGCCCCCCTTTCCAATTTCACTCTTGAACGATGTAAAGGTCTTCAGAACATGCTGAAGGATTTGCTTGGTCCTGCTCGTGACATACCGGGCGACGACAGGGAGGGGAAACATACAACACGGGGGTGCATCACTTGGGAGTACGTGTTATCTTCCCTGTGGAACTTCGTTGTCAAACCGGTCTTAGATGCCCTCAATTTCTCGGTACGTCGTAACATATGTAGCCGATGCCACATCGAAACGTTGTATATCTTTGAACGGACCCCTGGATCCCTCCTACGCATTTTTTGGTGTCCAAGTGGGCCATTCGCATTCCTTCCTATCCACGCAGCCGGTCTCTATGGCACCCGGTCTTCAAATCCTGGCCAGAAACTGTCTGATTTCGTGGTCTCGTCATACGTTCCTACTCCCAGCATCCTTACACTGCCACTCATACCCGACGCCGCACCCGGAAAAGAACTTCGCTTCCTTACCGTTCGTCAGCCATCTTCAGACGGTCAATTCCCACTTCTGGGTGTAGATGCTGAAATGAAATACATCAGAGCTGTCGTCCAGAATTCTCCCCTAGCACAAACCACCCTTATCGAGTCGTCCACTGGAACCATTGAAGAAGTGCTTGCCCTGATGAAAGACGTAGACTGGGTCCATTTCGCATGCCACGGCATTCAAGATACCATGATACCTATTGATAGTGGACTATGTCTGGCTGATCGGCGCCGCTTGAAACTATCCGACATTATCTCGGTCTCACGTTCCCGAGGTGGACTTGCTTTTCTGTCTGCGTGTCAGACAGCGACTGGTGACAAGGATCACTCAGACGAGGCCATTCATATCGCTGCTGGAATGCTGTTTGCGGGTTATGGTGGAGTCATCGGGACGATGTGGTCGATCAGTGATAGGCTTGCGCCTCTTGTGGCAAGGGACGTATACGGGCAGCTTTTTCAGAATGGCAAAAAGCCAGATTACCGGGATGCTGCACGAGCGTTGCACGATGCTGTGGAGCGTCTTTGAGAGAGCGACGCGTCGTTTGTGGAGTGGATTCCATTCATCCATGTAGGTCTCTGAACGTTCGTGGTGTATGATTACCCATTTTACTGTGTTTTATACTTACGTCTCGTCCTGGCGACAGGTATATTGATTTGTTTGATATTCTTGTGCGCACTTTGTTCATAATCTTCGCACTGCTGTCGGTAGCTATTATGTACCTTGTTATACTAGCGTTTCCTCTCGACGGAACTTGTGGCTGTCCTCGAACCAGTGCCAGCACTTGTCATGGTTACCATGATACTTGTATTCAAGCGCAGGTGATTGGGGGACGAATCGTTCTAGAATTTACAGCTTCGTCCAACCCCGCGACTGCACGTGGATGCGCTTCCATCATGTTCTGATATTGATACGACTTGCTGTGGTGGCGATAATGTACTTAAAAAGGTACGCTCCACTGCCTCTGCTTCTCTCTGCAGACTCGACGGTATGATCTGCAATTTGAGTACCACCCGGGAAAACGATGGACCACCTACCTCCGTGATTATCCATTTCAATGCAAGTGCTTCGGCCATTAGCTGATGTACATCCAACAGGATAGCGTACAAGGGCACGATGTCCCCTGACCCCGAGTGTAAGGAACAGGAGCAGGAGAAACGGCCAGTGCACGTAGACCGGTCCCAGAATGCCTCATCGTCAGGAACGTTCGCAGACGGGAACGAAGAAACAGATTTCATCATTACAAGTATACGAAACTCACTTTTCTACAAAGTTTGCGAAGATCGCTCACGACAAAGTAGGGATCCGGGCAGCAGATGTCGTGGTTGGTCTTAGACGAATACCCGCTGGATTTTACATTGCAGTGCAGCACAGCGATCGCGAGTGGCGAACCGAAAACAAGCCCACCTCGTCGAATAACAATGTCGAGTGGGATGAGCCGATCCCACTGTAAGGTTCCCGTTCTTCCATCAACGCCAATTCTAACGGACTTTTGCATGTTGCAGTCCGTCTGATCTCTCTGTCACCACCTGCATCGGGATATTTGCTTCCTTTGAGTTCCAACCCATGTTAGGTGACGGAGAGCAACTGAGAAAGGCGACGATTACTATCGAGCAACTATTAAACCGCAGTGAATCAGATCTTCGTGAGTAGGACACAGTTTCGTAGACCTGCCAGGGAACTCACCTTGTGCCTAGCATTTGTATTCTTCCCAAAGGATGGGGATGTTGTATCCCCGTGCTCGTCCATTTCCGTGACCGTCACACGACGAAAGCGCAACGTCAATGATTCATCAGCATCAAGGCTTCCTGACTCTCACCACGTAACCATTCGATTTGCTAATTGAATCTTCAAGTTCCTCGATCGATCTATTTCGTAGTCAACTATGGAATCACTTGGTCGGCTAGACGAAGCGACGGACCATGGCCACAGCGCTCTCTCGCGTTACCAAAAGCACGGGGGAGAGCGGGATCTCGAGCGTTCTGTTGAACACTTCGAACATGCGCTCAATATTTGCCCTCTGCAGCATCCTTGTCGTGCGGCTGTGCAGTCAAATCTAGCGATGGCTAAATTCATCCAATGTCGCGTCGCCATTACCAATCCCACTTTCGACATCCCCCTTGCCTTGTATCGCAATGTGCTTGCTGCCCGTCCCGTTGGCCACCTTTATTGACATTTCACATTGGTCCAGCTGGCCTGCGTGCATTTGGCACGATTTGAGAAACGGGGGTATACATCTGATGCAGCACAAGCAGAGGCATTGTTACATGAGGCAATGGGCTTTAGTTCTGCAGAGAGGGATAGGAAACGAGCTGAGATTTTGTTGCTGCAGCTGCAGCTAGTGAATCCTATTCAAGAAAGTGGAAAGTCATCGGTAGAGTGGGACTCTCCTTCGGGTTTGATGGGCGATGATCTTTCCACTGCTAGTGTTCAATTGATTCAGCGCTTCGAGAGGTTCGGCCATCTTGCCGACCTCCAACAAGCAATCTCATTTCTGGAGGAAGCTACCAGTATCTCCCTCCTCACTCGTTCTCAATGTCTTGGAAGGCTCAGTGACCTAGAAGAAGCCATCTCGAGTCTCCAAGATGCTGTCGAACTTACCCCTGATGGTCACCCTCACAAACCCGCCTGTCTGAGCAACTTCAGCAACTACTTCCTGACTCGTTTTCAGCACCTTGGGAACTTCAGCGACCTTGAGCAGGCAATTTTGGTGCAGAGGGACGCCACTGACCACACTCCTGTTGGTCATGTGCGCAAATCTGGCCATATGAACAACTTGAACCTTGGCTGCCTTTTCTTCCTCCGTTTTGAGTGCCTCGGGGATCCTAGTGATATTGACCTAGCAATACACTGGTTCAGCGAGGCTGTTGACCTCACCCCTGAAGGTCACCCTCACATAGCGGGCCGTCTCAACAACCTCGGGAATTCCTTCTTGACTTGCTTCATGCATCTCGGGGAACTCAGCGACCTCCAGAATGTGATTTTCAAGATCGAAAGTGCTCTTTACTGCATCCCTGAGGATCATCCCGATACACATTGTCTTCTGTCCAATCTGGGTATTGCCTTCAGATATCGCTTCGAGTACACCACTGGGACCAAGATAGTATGCTATGTTCTTGTTTGAATGCCAAATAAGCTCCAAAGTTATCTCACGCCGTGCTTCAACTAGACTTCATCATAGTGGTTTATGAGCTATTAAGGTCAAATATTTGTGCGCAATACAGTTAGCTAGTTGGATGGCTAGACGGTCCCGGCCCCGGAGACGTCAACTCATGTTGATAGTTTCTCTATATTCACGTAGCGTCTCAATCTCACCATGCCGGACTACTTCCTGGTCTTCCTCGAATACTCTAGAGACGTCCAAAAGAGACTGAAGATACATAGATCTAGAGAGTACAGAACGTCAACTCCTCGAGCATGCGCCCCGATGTCTCGGGAACCATGAAGTAAATGAATACGGCCCGGAAAGCGTCC
>JBBPOF010000991.1:0-14105 GCA_038091315.1 Porphyrellus cyaneotinctus | reverse complement strand
TGGCTAATTCTGTAGATTTGATACATAGTTACAAAATTGAGTCAATGACTTGCTGATTTGAATTGACTATATCTCCATGAATACATATTCAAATTACATAAATATTTTTTTCACACATAGCCAGGGGCATGTGCTTTCCACCACCCACTTATACTTTGGCTCTATTCGTTCTTTCGCCTGAGTTATATAACAAACACTTCAAAGTCTTGAAACATTGACTCAATTTTGGAAGTCACTGTATATGTCACCCCGCTTGATGGCTCCTGTTCTCTTGTTCTAGGACACAACTGGCTCACCCGCCACAATCTGTTGATTGATTGGGTTACAAGCAGTATCTTGTTCTGTTCACCTGTGCAAGCCATGCCAGCACCTCCGAGCTCATCCCTGCAGCCTCCGGTCATACCTCCGGCTGACTCTTCCGATCCGCCACGTTTCCGTGATCGCAAAGCCCCTCCTATCATGTTTGTTAGTGCACCTGCATTTGCGCTAGCTTGTCGCTTGGAAGGCTCCGTCGAATTCAGTCTCCAAATCCGCTCCAAAGAGAGTAACCTTTGTTCCTCTGCCACTTCTGACGATCTGGTAGATCTCTCCGGTATACCTCCGGACTACCACGAGTTTGCTGATGTTTTCAGCAAGAGCAAAGCATCCACGCTACCTCCTCATCGCGAACACGATCTAAAGATCGATTTGGAAGACGGCACCTCTCCTCCCCTTGGCACTCTCTACTCCCTTTCCTCCACAGAGCTTGAGGCACTTCATACGTTCCTCAACGAAAACCTCGCTAACGGATTCGTCCGTCCCTCATCCTCCGCTCATGCCGCTCCGGTCCTGTTTGTCCATAAGAAGGACGGTTCACTCCACCTCTGCATCGACTTTCGAGGACTGAACAAGATCACAAAGAAAGACCGCTACCCACTTCCGCGCATCTCCGACCTCCTAGACGCTCCGAGCAACACCAAGATCTACACCAAAATCGACCTCCGGCATGCATACCATCTGGTCCGCATAGCCGAGGGCGATGAATGGAAAACGTCTTTCCACACACGTTATGGCTCGTATGAGTGGCTGGTAATGCCCTTCAGTCTCACAAATGCCCCCGCTGCTTTCCAGCGGTTCGTGAATACTATCTTCACAGATCTACTCGACGTCTACGTGATCATCTACCTGGACGACATCCTGATATTCTCCGCAGACAAGTCTGCTCACAAGGAGCATGTCTGGGAGGTTCTCCGATGGCTCCGTAAACATAATCTCTACATGAAACCTGAGAAGTGTGAGTTCCACACTGACTCTACCGAGTACCTCGGATACTGCCTATCTCTGGCCGGACTTACCATGTCTGCCGAGAAAGTCCAAGCCATACAGGATTGGCCCAAACCTCGTAAAGTCAAAGATGTACAGTCTTTCTTAGGCTTTGCCAACTTCTACCATCATTTTATCGACAACTACTCCGCCATAGTCACTCCTTTGACCCGCCTCACCCGCAAAGCCATCTCATGATCGTTCTCCGATGATTGTCGATCCGCATTCTGGAAACTCAAGGACGCCTTCACCTCCGCTCCTATCCTTACTCATTGGATGCCTGACGCCCCTATGATTGTAGAAACCGACGCTTCTGACTATGCTATAGCCGGAATATTTTCTCTCCGATGTCCGGATGAGGAAATCCGGCCGGTCGCTTACTACTCTAGGACGCTGTCAGCTCCTGAGCTCAATTATGACACTCATGATAAGGAGTTGCTCACCATTCACGAGTCTTTCAAGGCTTGGCGACACTATCTTGAAGGTTCCGCACTTCCAGTCGACGACGCCACCGACCACAAGAACCTCGAATACTTCGCTACGACCAAGCTCCTGACTTGTCGGCAAGCCCGGTGGTCGGAGTTCCTCTCCGGATTCAATATGGTCGTCTGCTTTCGCCCTGGTCACCTTGGCGCGAAACCTGATTCCCTCACTAGACGCTGGGACGTCTACCCCAAAGAGGGGGATAAGGACTACGCTTGCGTCAATCCGCACAACTTCTGACCAGTATTCACCCAGGAGCAACTTGCTGCATCCCTACGAGCCACTTACCTAGCAGCTCCAGTCCTCCGAGCCAGCTCCATCTTTGATATCGAAAACCTCCTCAATGACATTCTCTCCGCTCTCCCCTCAGACCCAGTGGCCTCTGTACATATGTCCACCCCTCCGACACCTGATTCTCGTTGGTCTATTGACGCTGAAGGCTTCCTACATCTAGATAATCACATCTATGTGCCTGACGCTGATGATCTTCAACTTCATATCCTCCAGTTTAAGCATGATCATCCACTTTCTGGACATTTCGGACAAAACCGTACTTTGGAGCTTATTCGCCGTGAATATACTTGGCCAGGAATCAGGACATTCGTTAAGGCATATGTGTCCTCCTGCACCTCCTGTGCACGTGCTAAAGTTCCTAGACACAAACCATATGGTCTGCTCAAACAACTCCCAATCCCTGAACGCCTGTGGAACTCCATCTCAATGGACTTCATCGAACAGCTTCTGGCCTCCTCCGGTTACTCCGCTATCCTCGTCATTGTTGACCGCCTCTCCAAGCAATGCATATTCATTCCAACGACGGACACCATAACTTCTCTGGAGTTAGCTAAGTTGTTTTTGATGAATGTCTTCTTGAAGCACAGCGTCCCCTCCCACATCACCTCTGATCGAGGTTCTGAGTTCATGTCACACTTCTTTAGATCATTAGGAAAGGCCCTTGACATCCGGTTACACTTTACCTCTGGATATCATCCGGAAGGTGATGGCCAAATGGAGCATATGAATCAGACACTAGAACAATACCTGCGCATCTATTGCAACTACCAACAGGATAACTGGTCTGAACTTCTGCCTCTTGCAGAGTTCGCATACAACAATGCTCCTAGTGCCACCACCGGTGTTTCTCCGTTCTTCGCGAACATGGGCTACCATCCAAATATCTCCGTACACCCGGAACGCGACCTCACTTCCGCTCATGCGCTCGAATACTCAGTCGACCTCAACTCTTTACACCAATTCCTACGTAAGGAAATGGACCATGCTCAAAAACGTTACCAAGGACCTGCAGATGCCAAGCGAGCTCCGGCTCTGGACTTCCAACCCAGAGATCAGGTGTTCGTCAAGGCTAAGTACTTTAGGTCGACTAGGCCATCCGAGAAACTATCAGAAAAGAACTTAGGGCCTTATGAAATCATCGCTAAAGCTGGTACCCATTCCTTCATGCTCCGTCTTCCTGATTCCATGAAATCTGTACATCCAGTATTTCACATCTCACAGCTAGAACCTTCAGTACCCAACATCATTCCAAACCGCATACAACCTCCACCACCTCCAGTCAAAGTCCAAGGAGAACCAGAGTTTGAGATCTCCAAGATCCTCAACTCGAAAATCGATCAAAGGCGCAAGAATTGCAAATTACTCTATCTCGTACGTTGGTTAGGATATGAGGGTACTGACGAAGAAACTTCGTGGTTACTAGCTACTGAACTAGATCACGTGTCGGAATTAGTCGTGGATTACCATCTCCAGTATCCAGACAAACCCGGACCTCACAATTAGGCGACAAGGAACATTTCTTACAAATGACTATTAAGTGGGGCGACAAACGAGACAAGTATACTACACTACCATCTCTGCTTCAACTTCTGCGTCACTCTCAGTCCCCTCTGTTTCCTCTGTTTCCTCTGTTTCCTCTGTTTCCTCTGCTTCCTTCACCGTTTCCTCCATCTCGTCCATCTCCTTCACCACCTCCATGATGATGCATTCCATCGTTGCTTCCCCAATGTCTGTGTCATCCGATATGCTTGCATTGTCCTCCAATCCACCCCACACGTTCCATACCTGCTCCTCCTTGGTGTACACCATCATCGTCATCAGACGATTATGGCGGGTGACGTGGCAGTTCATCGTCCACATCTCGTCCCGCATCTCCATGAGCACCTTTGGGATGCCGCGACCCACCTCCACCAACTCCGCCATGCCGTCGCTACTCCAGCTCAGACCCACCTCCTCCAACTGCTGCTTCTTTGGTGGTGGTGTGACTTCTTCGATTTCGTCGTCACCCCACTTCCTGTGCCGGATGGGCTTTTCTTCTCCTGGTCGCTCACACCACACCTTGACCGCGTAACATCCCTTGCAGGATGTTGCCTTGGGTTCTTCTCATGGCTTGCACACGAGATTGTTCTTTGCACACCAGACACAGTCCAGTGCTGCCCGCCCTTTGCCTTTGTTGGCGTGTTGTTGCGCTGCCACCTCCGCAGCCTGTTCCGACATTAGCTCTGGTCGTTCTCAAACTATGGTCACTCACTCGTTTCTTGGCTGCCTCTTCGGCCCCCTTGGGTCGTTTCTCGTCCTCTGCCACCTTACGCTGTCGCTCTGCCTCGGCCGCCTGCCTCACTCTCTCCTCCTCCACCTTCTTCCGTGCTTCTTCCTCTGCCTTCTTCTGTGCCTCCTCTGCCTTCCGCCGCTCCTCTGCCTTCCGCCGCTCCTCTGCCTTCCGCCGCTCCTCTGCCTTCTGCCGCTCCTCCGCCTTCCGCCGCTCCTCCGCCTTCCGCCGCTCCTCCGCCTTCTGCCGCTCCTCCGCCTTCCGCCGCTCCTCCGCCTTCCGCCGCTCCTCCGCCTTCCGCCGCTCCTCTGCCTCCTTTGTTGCCATCGCTCGTTGACGTTGCTCCTTCACCTTGGCGTCCCAGACGTCGACGTCGTCATTCGCATCTTCTGCGAGGTGCGCGTCGGACCAATTTTTGATGTTGGTGATGTCAGACATGGTTAAGGAAGAAGTTAAGGAGAAAGCCCAGATTTATACCGCGTCGCTAAATGATTCAGACTCCGATGCTTCAAACTCCGTATGTCCACAATCCGGACACCAAAGCAAACCCCCACTCTCATCACATCATCACACTATGGCCTTCAGGGGTTCAGGCCTAAGAGGGGGATACTGTCATATCGCAGATTTTTGTTAAGTCCAACTCCGGGCTTCTGAATAGACTCCGAGCGTATTCCAACCTTTTCTCCTTTCTCGCTTTCCGGACTTGTTCTCTGCTTTCCTCTGATTTTGACTCTGTTCCTATTATTCATTTTGTATGACACTCATCATTGCTAACAAGCTTCAAATCTGTGTCTCGCTTAGTAGCACAGCTCCGGGCATACTTACCTCCGTCACAGCGCAGGGATATTTACTTCTGACCTCCGTGTAGTTAGTCATTCAGACCTGAGTCCTCCGTATATAAACCTCTGTACTTTGTCTTTAGTACTTCAGTTCGAATATCAACTTAATCACTTCCTTCGAGTCACTCTCAACCTTTACTCTCGTTAATACGAGGTCCTTAGGGAACTGGCAAGGGCACAACACATAAGTCCTGCGCCGATGACCTCATCCCTCCATCTACCTCTGACCTTCCGTCGTACCTCCAGTACACCTCTGACCCCAACCTCTGACCTTTGCGCTCTCACACCTCCGGACTTCATTGGACTCGTCTGGAAGAACCGGATCTAACAGCATCCAACAACAAACGATTTGAAAAGAAGTTCATCAGACCGTCTCCTCCCCCGAAACATGTCCATGTCACCCCTGAGGTGGATTCCCATCTACCTTGACGCCGAAACCGAAGAACGGTTTAACCATTGGGCTACTCAGAACTACGCCCTCCATTGTGTCATTCATGTTGGATCCAAATCCATCAGCCGCTTCGTAAAATGTGATGGTCACATCATCCCTGCTTCCACAATAGCCAAACTCACTCACGCCACAGAACTTGCCATGGCTGCAGAAGCTGCAAAACCAACAGCCACTCTCCCACCAGAATACGCTCAATTTGCATCCGTATTTGAAGAACCAGGCCCTGGACAACTACCTCCCTCGAGACCCTACAACCACAAAATTAACCTCAAAGAGTCATACAAGCCTAAGATAGGGAAACTCTACCCCCTTTCCCCAGAAGAGAGGGAAGCTACCGAGAAGTTCTTAGAAGAAAACCTTGCTAGCGGAAAGATCTGCCCCTCCAAATCTCCACAAGCTGCCCCCTTCTTTGTAAAGAAGAAGGATGGAAAACTCCGTCCTTGCCAGGACTACCGACAACTAAACCAAGAAACCATCTGCGATGCATATCCACTTCCCCTCATTGGCAATCTCATCAATAAACTCAAAGACGCCAAAATCTTCACCAAGTTTGATGTCCACTGGGGCTATAACAACATCCGCATCAAAGACGGTCACCAATGGAAAGGCGCATTCCTTACCCACAAAGGACTCTTTGAACCTATGGTCATGTTCTTTGGAATGACCAATTCCCCCGCCACCTTCCAACAGTTCATGAATGACTCCTTCCACGACATGATTGCCAAAGGATGGCTCATGATTTACATGGATGACCTCCTTATTGCATCCCCTGACGAAGCCACTCACACCAAACACACCAAACGTGTCCTCGAACGCATGAAAGAACTAGACCTCCACTTGCAACTAGAAAAGTGCAAGTTCGCCTCCACAGAAGTTGAATATCTTGGAATGATTGTCAAACCGGGCACCCTTGAAATGGACCCCATCAAGTTAGACGGCATCGCCACCTGGCCTGTTCCTACCTCCGTAAAACAAGTCCGATCCTTCCTCGGATTTGCCAATTTCTACCGAAGGTTCATCATGAACTACTCCACCGTTGCCTGCCCCCTCATCGACCTTATGAAATTAAACCAACAATGGAATTGGACTACTGCCTGTCAAAATGCGTTTGACACCCTAAAGAAACTTTTCCTCAGCAAACCCGTCCTCCATCTCCCTGACCGTTAGGCTAACACTCCCTTCGCCATTGCCACTGATGCTTCTAAATTCGCCTCTGGTGGAATCCTTCTCCAAGCTGATACCAATGGTGAATGGCATCTCTGTTCCTACCTCTCTCAATCCTTCTCCCCAGCAGAAAGGAACTATGATATCCACGACAGAGAACTTCTCGCCATCCTCCACACCCTCAAAGCGTGGCAGCACTATCTCCAAGGATCCCCTTTCCCTGTCCAAACCTTCACCGATCACAAAAACCTCACATATTTCCGACAACCCCAAAACCTCAATCACCACCAAGCCCGCTGGCTCCTTGACCTAGCAGACTTTGACCTAAAAATGATCCATGTTCCTGGATCCCTCCTCTCTAGCCCTGATGCCCTATCCCGTCGACCCGACCACCTCCCAACCTTAGACTTGGATAATGAAGGGACCACGTTATTACCTCCATCCCTTTTCGTCCAAGTCATTGACGCTGCCATGCGAAATCACATCCAACAGTACTTCAAAGATGATCCTTTCCTCATCACCACCCTCCAAGCCATCAACAAAGACATCCCTCCACCCTTCCGCTCTCGCCTTGCTGACTGGCAACTCCATGATGGTGTCCTGACTTATCAGGATCATGTCTATGTCCATCCATCCGATGACCTCCGATGTGACATCCTCCATCGCTGCCATGACCACGAAACCACTGGCCATCCCAGCTTCATGAAAACTCGCCAACTCGTCTCTGTGGAGTACTGGTGGCCTGGTCTCCCACAGTTTGACCACCAATATGTCAAAGGCTGCACCGTTTGCCAAGCCAACAAAGTCAACACGCATCCCATGTGTTCCCCTCTGTCTCCAATTAAGTCCATCACTTCTTGCCCCTTTCAGCAGATTTCTTGTGATCTGATCACAGACCTCCTGGAATCTTCCAGGTTTGATTCCCTTTTGGTCATGGTGGACCACAGCCTTACTAAGGGGGTAATTCTCTGCCCCACCAAGAAAACCATCACCGCCGAAGGCATCGCCTCACTTTTCTTTCACAAAGTCTATAAATGGTTCGGATTGTATGACAAGGTCATTTCCGACCGAGGACCCCAATTTGCCTCCTCCTTTGCCAGAGAACTTGAACAACTCCTAAACTACGACCTCTCCCTCTCCACCGCATACCACCCACAATCCGATGGTGAAACTGAACAAGTAAATTAGGAAATTGAAACATTCCTGCGGATTTATTGCAGATCACACACCACCTCCTGGGCTGACTCTATCACCCACGCTGAATTCGTGCACAATCATTGCCCCCACTCTGTCACCAGAAAAACCCTGTTTTACCTAATGCTCGGATATGAACCCCACGCCTTACCTTCCGTCTTCCCTGAATCCTCCGTTCCCGCCATAGAAGCTCAACTCAAAGCTCTCTCTGCAGCCAGAGATGAAGCCCTGGCAGCCTACGAACTCGCTTGCCAAATGATGGCCTTCCACATCCGCTCCAAGTTCAAACCTTTCCAGAAAGGAGAGAAGGTTTGGCTAGAAGCCTGCAACCTGAAATGCGACCTTTCTTCTCCGAAGTTTGCACCCAAAAGAGAAGGCCCCTTCACCATCACAGACATCCTATCCCCCTTATCTTACAAACTCCGACTCCCACAAACATGGAAGATCTACCCTGTATTCCACGCCTCTCTCTTATCTCCCTATTGTGAAAACTCCGTTCACAGCCCAAACCATCCGAAGCCACCACCTGACCTCATTAACAGCAAAGAAGAATTCGAAATAGAAAAAATCCTATGCCACCATGGAACATTGAAACACCACTCCTTCTTAATCTGATGGAAAGGATATACAGCTGAAGAAGATTCATGGGTTCCAGAATCCGATTTGGACCATGCCAAGACTCTCCTCAACACTTATAAGCGGGCACACCCCAGGACTTTTCCCTGCAGTGCCTGCACTTAACACATTTCCTACCCATCATGGCTATTCAATCACACATCCCCTCTATCACTCTCCCTCCCGCTGCTCACCATACTGTTGAACATATACCTGACAACCTGGACATCATGGAACTGCTTCTCACCGACCCCCGCTTATCCCTCGTCACTGAACGACATCTTGACCTCCACTCCCCATTGGACTTCCTCCTTCGGTCGTTCAACCACGCCATCTCCCTACGCTGGTTTGTCCAGTACTCCCATACACCTAACAACCATCCCGCCGATGCTCACCTCTCTGCTGCCAATCGTCTTGCACATATCAATGCGGATGAACTCATCTCCCTTCTCCTTTCCACTCTCATTCAGTTAGGCATGCTTAATCTATCCATTGACATTGACTCCGCCCTTCGCACCGATCGTAACTACACCATTGTCCCCTCTCGTGTCCCCACTCTGCTCCCCATACCTCCTCCCGTCTCTAGACCATCCTCTCTTGCCTCAACCCATAGTTCCTCCTCGTCTGGGTCCATCTGTCTTATCCAAGCCAGATGCCAGACTCCTGGTCCTTCTCCTCCCCTCTGCACCCACACTATTGCAGACCTTATGCAAACACAGGATGATCCTATCCTTCCCATGTCTCACCCTCGCTTTGGTGATACTTGTCACCTCTGCCACCACTTGAGTCACATGAAGAGAGATTGCCATCTTTATGAATGCCCCAGATGCCACCAATGGGCCCCAGGCCACTATCAAAACCAATGCCCTAACTGCCCTCATACTCGCACCTGATCCCCTTCCACTTCGGCTTCCTCCTCTGTCTCTTCCTGATCGTCTTTAGAATCCACTCTGGCTACCAACCCTGCTCCTCCAGTTGAGGATGACCTCTCCTCTGTAGTTGCAGAACCCAGATGGTCCACCTTCCCTGGCCCCATATCCTCCCCAGGTTATTCCCCTGCTCCTTTACCCACACCGTCGTCCATATCCACCGAGTCCTCCCTCATGACTCATTCCCTGTCCCCCAGCTTCTCCCTCGAGGAGTCCAACTCCTACAATGACTATGACGACGACACCATGTCTAACCTGACCAGCGAACCCATTGGATGGAAGTTCTACTTTTAACTGATGAGTGATGGGACACTCACCATAAACCAGGGGTAATGTTATGATACAACCTTTTGTTTTCTTTTTCCTTGACTTAGCTAAGCCCTTTCATGGACTTATCTCTTTCCCTCTGTGATGACTCATCCCCATTACATCTTACTCCACTTGCTTCGTCATCGCCTCCTTCCATCATGTTCCATTGTATTCTTTTATGCTTTGTCATCACACTTCTATGCCTGCCCTTAATCCTCTCGTTCCAGTATATAGTCATCGCTTTCACCGCATGTATTCTCTTAAGCTTGACCTACTTTCCCCTACCTTGAATAGTAGTGCTTGCCCACTCCTCTGTCGCTCCCCTCCGAGTGGACATCCATTGACCCCCTTTATCTAAGTCTACGGTTGTTAGACTTATCCCTCAAACCTTTGACCTCGTCCTGCGCAAACCATCAATGGTTAGCGCTACTCCTCGAAAGTCTACTTCTGTCTCTACCTGAGGCAGTCGTAACAGACCTCAAGTCAAGTCAGACAAGCTGGACAGTGAAATAGCCATATCAGACGACCATTCCAGTGTCAGGGAACATCCTAGACATGGTTAGAATGAATGCATTGAATGAATGAACTCACCAACACCCAATAGACTGCCATGGGACCCAGAGAGTGATCAGGAGGTGAGGAGACCCATTGAAGGCAAACTGGGCGGCCAAAAGGCTATTGAAGGTGCCAGATACAATGGTATATGTCCCAGTACCCACAGAAATGAGCATGTCATCAAAATGAACATGCTACATTGAGGTATGGGCCTAGAAGAGCATAAGGGTAAGGAGGTTGAGTCAAGAAGTGTTGAGAGCGATTGGAGCTGTGGAAACCATGGTGAATGGGTTGGAGACAATAGGAATAGGTGTGGAATAGACAATGCAATAAGTGACATACCATAACTTGAATCAAGTTGAAACAAAGTTACTAGCTGGATGACATAGTTAGCACTGGTGAATCATGTGAAATATAATAGTGGACATACCTGAGCCACCCACACCACTTTCTATCAACCACAAATGACCTCTCCACAATCCAGATCCACCATGATGCTGCAGATGACTAAAATTGTGATCTAGAATATCAATACCACCATGGGGATATACCAAGTCACCAGAGCACATTGAGGCCATATTTGGGAAATCAGAGACATCCTACACATTGTACATGGACCATACAGAGTATAGGAGTGATTCTAACATATGATCCATGAGGATAATGGCACCAGAGGCCAATTGAGGCCAACCATGTGCACTTTGATGCATAGTGGACACTTAGCTAAGCCACAATTATCATATACAGGCATTGCTCAAGTGTAGTGCAGCTGTGACTCAATGGACACACATATAGACTCATCAATGTACACAGAATCCATTCTTTATTGGACAATTTTAATAGGTATTTCATTCATTGTTTACCTTCTCTTTCATTTACACTACAGTACACTCAATGTTAGGCATACAGCCACATTGCATGATGGGTACTATTTCAAACTTCATCTTTTACTTAGACACCTCAGCTGGTTTCCCAACTACTGAGGTTAGTACCCTTATATTTATCTAGTTTACCCTACCTCACTAATTACCTGTAATACTTAGTACTATTTAACAGAAAATACATATAGCTGGTTTCCCAACCATTGAGTATGTACTTACTATTCAACATCACAGCCAATATCATTCAAAGGCTCTCATATACACCACTAGACTCTATTCTCTTAGCTAGCATGACAACCAGCCTCTACTAATTACAAGAATTCCCTTGTTACTTTTGACTAGGCCTCAGCCAGCAGTGTATGTATGAGATACTGCATACCTTATTCCACTAGTCTTTCTATCTTGTACTCCATCCATCCTAATGAGTTTGTAGAGGGTCTCTGGTGAGTTCTCTTTGCTGTCTATCTCACCTGTGCCTTTTGTGGCCTCTCTCAACTCCCTTGGCTTGATTATCTTGGCTGCTGCCACCATTATGTGCACTGCTATGTCATCCCATCCACTTATGCAACTGCCCATTTGTTCATTTCACATTTCACATTTCACATTTTATATGTGGTTGACTTTCTCAATAGCCTTGGGGCATTCTACACCTTTCCATGCCCTCCCCTTTGCCACCCTACCCTCTTATGCCCTCAGGCTGGTCTGCTGGCTATGTAAGTGCATCTGGTTGATACTTGTTGTTATTCATCCCATCATGTCTGTAGAGTTATCCAATGGTCTTGTTGGGTCTGTCTACCATCACATCATGGTGGTATCTACAATGATGTTGATGATGTAGTGCTGCAGATGTGCCTGAAGAGGGTGGAATGGTAGGCAAGGCAATAATGTACCAAGAACATTATGCCATCATGTCATGATGGTATTGTTGACACTGCACAAATAGGGCTAGATAGTGGTTGATAATCTAGATAGCATGTTCAGCCTTTCTAGTCTCAATAAAATACATGGCATATTATATATCAATAGAGGTAATCATGGATAAATGACCACCAGAGGCATTGGGAAAGTTAGGATGGAGTTTGGAGTCAGGTCTACTAATGGTAGAGTTATTTACACCAGTAGCATGAGAGATCTAATGGATTAATTGTTCCAATTTCAAGAGATAAAGGATTTGGTTGGTTTCTTCAATAAAGAGGGGTTTTATAGTGATGATAGTGTAAATAGTGGTGGTATTTGGATGTGTATCATCATATTGAACTAATTATATATCACATGACTCATTTCTTATGTAATAACATAGAGTTTCAATACTTTACAGCATCAGCAACAAAACTGTTGCAATGGATACCCCTAATTAATTCCAGAATATTGCCTGGTAGAATGAGAATTACCTACACAATATATATATATATATGGAAATCCCTTGATTAGGACTTTTTAATGATACTCAGGGTCAATTCTTGCCAAGTTATTAGCTTGACAATCAAAATGTTGCAAACATTGCAACAGTTTTGTTGCTCAGTGTATACATATATTGTTCTGCATCCCTGTTCTCACTGTAACTAGTGTCTTGCCAAACATTAAGTTGCTTTGCAACAAACCATCAACTCTATTCCCAAGCAAGGCACCCATCATAGATAGATTTATAGCCTATATACTAGTTATATAGAATGCAATGCATTGTATTGTTGTATTATATTCTAATATCAATATCTGTTCATGTCTGGTATTGGACTACATGTCTGGTCCATTATATCATGTCCAACCTCTTGATCCCTTCAAATGACCTCACCACCGATGAGGCTTGTACTAAACTGGTTCTTGAGTGACTTTGGGAGCATGGATGGACTTAGGCTTAAACTGTCCAAATGTTTCTTTGGTGTCCATGAGATGGAATACCTCAGGATGATCATCTGTGAAGGGGAAGTCACCATGGACCCAGTTAAACTGGCTGCCATCCACAATTAGGCCCCTCCTCCCTCTGTCAAAGCAGTCTGCTCATTTCTGGGCTTCTACAACTTTTATTGCAAGTTCATTCTGGACTTTGTGACCATCGCCAGCCCTTTTAATGCCCTCACTGGCAAGAATGTTGCTTGGAATTGGGATTTACTTGAGGAAACTGCTTTCTGCTGGCTTTAGAAATGTTTCCTCCAGAAGCCTATCCTTCACTTCCTGGATATCCAATAACCTTTCTTTGTCATGATGGATGCCTCCCTCCTCATAGCAGGTGCAGTCCTCCTGCAAAAAGACTCCAATGGTGATCTCCACCCATGTGCCTGCTACTCTCATACTTTTGAATCTGCAGAGTGAAACTATAACATCTATGATTGGGAGCTACTTGCTGTTATCCTTGCCCTTGAGGAATGGTGTCACTACCTCACAGGCATCTACCATCTGGTTATGATTCTCACCAACCACAAGAATATAATCTACTTCAAGGCTCTCTATAAACTCTGACATTGTAAAGCTCACTAGATGCTCTTTATCCAGGATTTTAATCTTCACTGGGATTACTGCTCTGGTTCCCAAATGGCTCCTGCTGATGTTTTCTTTTGCATGACCAAGGTGGACACCATGTTGGATAATGCAGAGGTCACCTTGCCTCCCCTGGATGTCTTCATACATGCCCTAGATATAGAGCTAGCCACCAAAATTGCTGACTCTATTCCTTCTAACCCCTTGGTTGTGGATGTGCTCACTGCTCTTATGTCTGAGGCTCCCCTCATTCTCCACACTGCTCATGCAGATTGGACTTTCTTGAATGGCCACCTTTATTTTAAGGGTCACCTCTATGTTCCAGAGTGCGCCCACATGACCTTG
>JBBPOF010000990.1:0-14126 GCA_038091315.1 Porphyrellus cyaneotinctus | reverse complement strand
GGAAAGTTGCATCACCTGACAAGTGGAGATGCTGCAATTGCAGATTCAGCTCGAAGAGTTGCAATGCCAACAGGCTGTCATATCCTATGTTTCAGGTTCAACCTCATACTCCACCTGTTAAGAACACAGACACTAGTCTCCAGTATGGGAATTCTATCTAGCTGCTGGGAACAGCCTTGAGTAGGTCTCACACAACAACGTTGAAGTGCAGAGGGAGGTCTCGTAGAAGGATGCTGCTGACTACGGAAGGGGTCTCACTCAGATGGGGCCAAGTGGTACTAGAAACTAGCATGTTAAGTGTAGAACTAGATGAGGAGTACAAGTACAGGCAGCTAGGTATATATAGGGATGAGCGGAGTATGAAATGGGAATGAGAGATCCCATTTTGGGAGGTGCTGTCTGTCCATGACGAGAAGAGAAGGGTTACATAACCATAACGAAAAGGGAATGGACCATAATGAAAAGAGATGGATGCAGCCTTAAGAAGTCAGAAAGGAAATATGGCTGCATCATCACGACCAAAAGAAGATGGACCATACTGCTTTGGGAATAGACCTAGACAAAACGGGAATAGAGGTTAACATAATAGAGAATGGGCCGCGTGTGTGGTTCCATATGCCATCTAGAAAGGAAACAGTGGAAACTGAATGAAGTCTGGAAAATGAAAGGAGTCGTTGTTGGCATCTATGGGGTTTGGGGTGGATAGGGGTAATGCGGGTGGGGTGAATGAGGGGAAAATTGTAACATTACCTCCTTCGTACTCCTGAGGTACCACCTCAGAATGTCCTAGAACTTGCACTATCATTGCTATCTCCTCCTGAGAGAAGTCCGGTAGGGGTGAACCATCTGGAAGGTGTGGTGAAGGGACAAGTCCATCCAGGTTCGTCACACTCGTAGAGGGAGTGGCTGACGGTACTGCAGTTAGGGCAGCATTGCATAGGGCAATGGCACTGAGCATGTCCAGGGGAGAAGACCTTGCAGAGAGGGCATCTGTACTGGGGGCAGTTGGGACGGATGTGGTCGGTGGA
This sequence comes from Porphyrellus cyaneotinctus, assembly GCA_038091315.1. Lineage (NCBI taxonomy): Eukaryota > Fungi > Basidiomycota > Agaricomycetes > Boletales > Boletaceae > Porphyrellus > Porphyrellus cyaneotinctus. Next base: position 13,098 of record JBBPOF010000990.1, on the reverse strand, counting down.
GTCACAAGTGTAACAAAACTGTCTGCGTCGTTGGTGTTGGCAACAATGTCGAGGAGGTGGGACAGGGAGTCCATTGGGAAGGGGAGCCAAGGGGACGGGTGTGCTAGGGGTAGCTGGGGAAGGCATTCTGGTACGAGGACTAGAAGGCCTTCTGTCTGTTACGACTGCCTTGGGTAGAGATAGAAGTAGACTTTTGAGGTGTAGCGCAAAGTGTCGGTGGTTTGCACAAGGCAAGGTCAAAGGTTCAGAGGACAAGTCCAACTACTGTGGACTTGGATCAATGGTTCTGAGGACGTCCACTCGGAGAGGAGCAACAGAGGAGTGGGCAAGTGCTACTATTCAAGGTAGGAGAAAGTAGGTCAAGCTTAGGGAAATACATCAGGCAGAGGTGGCGACTATATACTGGAATGAGAGAGTTAAGGGCAGGCATAGAAGTCAGATGACTAAGCATAGAAGAATATGATGGAACTTGATGGAAGGAGGCGATGACGAAGCAAGTGGAGTACAACATAATGAGGATGAGTCATTGCAGAAGAAAAGAGATAAGTCAGTGAAAGGGCTTAGCTAAGTCGAGGAAAAGAAAAGAAAAGGGCGTATCGTAACACCATCACCGATAGTTTCCACAAGGGGTCCATTGTTGCCAGATCCAGCATCAAAAACAAAGATGGTGGCATGTTGACGGTGGAGGGGGTGAGCCCTTGCATCAGCAGGTGGAGTGGGAGGGGGAGAAGATGGGGTGGTCTGAGTTCCAGGGAGTTCAGGAGATCCTGGAGTGGAGGGGATGGGGGTCGGAACTGGAGGTACCGGCCATTGGGTCCCTGTGGGCAGCGAAAGGAAGATGAGGGGGATTGTTATGATACAATATATGTGCGCCTCTGTTTTTCTTATATCTTCGCGTTTCTCTACATTCGCCCTCCCAGGAATGCTAACACCTGGTCAAGACGACTTTCTTCTCCTCTTTAACCCAGACAGCTTTAGTGTCATTGCATTACCTTGAATGCAATCCCCACGCCATTCCTTCTCTCTATTGCCGGTAGGGGATACGCACTTATGTCTGACTCGTTTCTCTATGGACAGCCTTCTCCTCTAAGTAGTTCTCTTATACTGCTTACATTTCCCCTAACTACCATCATGACTCATTCTTGACTCTGTCGTTCTATCTGTTTCTATGATGTTCTATAGATTAGTCATCTGCAGTAGATCACTAGTACTTATACTGGTCTGCCTGTACTTTCTTTCTTTATTCTTGATCTGCGCAATTCAACGTTCATTGTATGCTCTCAAGTCTCCCTCAACCTCAGTCTTGCTTGACTTGAGGAACCTTAGACCTAGACCCCTTGACTTGTCTTCTGTTGTAGCTTTGTTCTATCGAGGACGTTGTGTCTCTTCATAAGTACCTCCCTCGAGACAAACAGAGTATGCTCGACGTACAGCGTACATTTCGCATAACAGGGATTGCTCAATGGAGAAGATCCTCTGGTAATTGGATGATGAGGTTGAGGATCCCTGCCGAATGGAGCATGTTGAGGATGATGTTCCGAGTCTCAAAAAGTGCCACAACCTCCTTGGATAGGGGGTTGGGGCTCTCTGCAATCTTCCCTCTAGTGATGGCATAGTATTGATAGAGGGTGATGAGTTGGTGAATGTACGAGGCATGTGGATAGGTGGGGAGTTCTTCAAGGGCGAGGACACACAAGGGTTTCTCAATGAATTCTGTGATGAAAGTCCTTCGGTTGAAGGCGGGGAGCTGTTGGAGGAGGACAAGGAGGTCGTAGGCATAAGACATGGTGGGAATGGGGTTCTAATAGGTGGGGGGGGCATTCTTAAAGGGGGTCGGATTTAGAACTCCATCCACAACAAAAAGATGGAGGTCCAGACAAAAACGGATGGTTATGACAAAACAGGGTGGGAAGCTAGTCCCATCCCCATAAAGGGAATGAAGAGGATTGGAGATCCTAGTTGTCCATGAGGTCCTCTTTGGCTAGTTGGGCCTGTTCCTCAGGACTGAGGTCTGGAGGATCCCAGGATTGGGCGCCTCCCCAGGTGTTAGTTTCGTCGAATTTGTACATGGATGTACAGTATGATTGGGGGTGGATAAGTGCCCATTTGAACTGAATCCCACCAATCGCCATTACAGAGATGACAGAGCAATTCAATGAGCAGAATGTGTGGAAAAGCACGTAGGCAGAAGTAAGGGCAAGGATGGTGAAGAGGTCAGCGTGACCCAAAGAGATAGAAACGGAGAGTTGCATTTTTAGGGATGATGTTGGTGAGTGAAAAGAAAGGGCTCAGTTGGGGAAATCAGAGGGGAAGCAAGCCTTATAAGCCATGAGGGTGGTCCGTGCGTGCGTTATGTTGGCTTCAGGTTCCCAAGTATTTTCGGCCAAAGAGTAGCCTTTCCACAAGATTAGGAATTGGTGGCAGTGCGCAGGGCCTCGGTGTGTGAGAATTTGGTCTATTTCATATTCTTCTTCTCCAGCGATCAGATCGGGAGGAGGATTTAGGAAGTTGGGACCATGTTCTGTCATTTCCCTATATGGGGAAAGGAGGGAGGCGTAGAAGACGTCATGTATCTTCCACATCAGGGGGAGTTTTAGCCGGTAGGCAGTGCGGGAGATCACCTGAATTATCTCAAATGGACCTAACCACTTTTGAGCAAGCTTCTTTGATGGGAGCCGCAGTTGGAGGTTCTTGGATTCCAGCCACACTTTATCGCTGAGTTTCCAGGGCTTAAAGTTGGAGGAAATATGTTCCCTCATGAGCTGTTGGGCTTGCTCATGGGTGGCATGAGCTTCCTTTCAAGCCTCGTCAAGGGAATGGAGCCATTGTTTGAGAGTGGGAAGGAAGGTTTTTCCGAGAGGGGGATAGGCGTGGGGTTCATAGCCCATCATGAGAGAGAATAGGGTTTGTTTGGTAACCAAATGTACTGCAGAGTTATGGGAGAATTCCACGGTGGGAAGGAGGGATTTCTATTTCAAGGGGTTACCCACACAGAATATGCGGAGGTAAGTTTCAAGTTCCTGGTTAACGCGTTCGGTTTCTCCATCTGTCTGGGGGTGGTAGGTGGTGGAGAGGGCGAGGTTGTATTGTAGGAGATGGGAGAGTTCTCGTGTGAAGGCAGAAGCAAATTGTGGACCTCAGTCCAAGATGAGTTTGTCATGGAGGCCAAACCAGGGGAAGACTTGTTCGAAAAATAGGGATGCAACACCGGCAGCATCGATCGTTTTGTGGCAAGGAAGGAAAATTACCCCCTTTGTAAGGCCATGGTCTACCATGACCATGATGGAGTCAAAGCTGTCAGAGACCAGGAGGTCAGTGATGAGATCAACGGAGAGATGCTGAAAGGGGTGGGAGGCAGCGACGGAAAGGGGAGTAAGGCCAGGAACCGTGGAGTGCATGTTCGCCTTGTGAGACTGGCAAACGGCACACCCGGCGATGAACCGACGAAGGAAGGAGGTGAGGCCCAGCCACCAGTAGTTGCGCTGAATACGGTGAACCATGTGGAAATAACCCTCATGTCCTCCAGCAGGGGAGATGTGACGTGGAGGGAAGATACCAAATCATGGCAAGTGGACTCGGGGATGTAGAGGTGACCCTTAAAATAAAGGTGGCCTTCCAGGAAGGTCCAGTCAGCTTTGTTGGTTCATGGGAGGAAGGGAGCCTCCAAAGCCAGGGCAGCAAGGGTGTCAACAACCAAGGGATCAGAAGGGGTGGAATCTGCAATCTTAACAGCCAGTTTGGTGTCAAGGGCATGGACAAAGGCATCAGGGGGGAGCAGTGTTACTTCTGTGTTGTCCAAGGTGGTGTCCACCTTGGTCATACATGAGAGCGCATCTGTGGGGCCCATTTGTGAGCCAGGACAGTAGTCCCAGCGAAGGTCAAAGTCCTGGATGAAAAGCATCCAGTGAGCTTGGCGGTGGAACAATTTATGGGGGGCTTTGAAGTATGTGGGATTCTTGTGGTCAGTAAGAATCATCACGGGGTGGTAAGTGCCCAAGAGGTAATGGCGCCATTCCTCAAGGGCAAGGATCATGGCAAGGAGCTCGTGATCATAAATGTCATAGTTCCGCTCTGCGGAACCAAAGGTATGGGAGTAGTAGGTGCATGGGTGAAGATCGCCGTTGGAATCCTTCTGCATGAGGATGGCTCCTGCCACGAGGAGGGAGGCATCAGTCATGATGAAGAAGGGCTGTTGGATATCTGGGAAGCGGAGGACAGGCTCTCAGAGGAAACATTTTTGGAGGCAGTGGAAGGCTGTCTCTTGAGCTAAACCCCAGTCCCAAGGGACATTTTTGCCAGTGAGCCCGTTGAGAGGGTGAGCAATGGTCGCAAAGTCCGGAATGAACTTGCGATAGAAGTTGCAGAAGCCCAGGAAAGAGTGTACTGCTTTGAGACTTCGCAGGGGGGCCCAGTCACATATGGCAACCAGTTTAACTGGGTCCATAGCCACTTCCCCTTCGCAGATGATCATTCTGAGGTATTCTACCTCATGGACGCTGAAGAAGCATTTGGAGAGTTTGAGCCCCAAACTGTGCTCCCAGAGTCGCTCTAGAACCAGTTTGGTGCAAGCCTCATTGGTGGCAGAGTTGCAGGAGTGGATCAAGAGGTCATCCATGTATATGACCAGCCATCCTTCAGCAATGTAGTCACCAAAGATGTGGTCCATGAGGGCCTGGAAGGTGGGAGGGAAGTTGCACATTCCGAAGAACATGACATTGGGCTCAAAGAGACTGAAAGGAGTGATGAATGCGGCCTTCCATAGGTCGGCTTCGGTGATGAGGACATTGTTATATCCCCATCGGATATCCATCTTGGTGAAGACGGATGATCCCTTGAGCTTATCCATTAGATCGGAGATGAGGGGAAGAGGGTAAGCATTCTTGATGGTGTGAGAGTTCAGGTTTCGGTAGTCCTGGCATGGGCGGAGAGTGCCATCTTTCTTTGGAATGAAGCAGAACGGGCTAGCCTGCGGGGACTTGAAAGGGCGGATTTTTCCGTCCTTGAGATGCTCCTCAATGAACGCCTTACATGCCTCAATCTCCTTGGGATTGAGTGGATAGGCTTTGGCATGTTTTGGGACGAAGTCCTTATCCAACTCAATTATATGGTTGAACAACCAAGAGGGAGGAAGTTGTCCGTCGGGGGGTTTCTGAAAGACATCAGCAAATGTCTTGAATTGTGGAGGTAGTACCTCCTCCTTGGGTTGTTCCTTCTGAGTGAGTTCAGTAGACAATGTAGTCTTCCGAAGCCATTCAGAAGAATTCCAGTTGACTTGTTTCTGGAGAAGCCTTTCTAACTTCTTGGAGGGATTGACATCGAGATAGTGAATCAGGTACTGTTGCCTGAGCGCTTCTGGATCGTTGTGATGAAGGGTCAGGAGTTTGTCAGGGATACTGATGGCTCCAGTTGCCCAATTGATGATTGGGTTGACCTCCTGTAACCAAGGGAGGCCAAGGATGATGTTCTGCGAGCCGCAGTTGATCACCATGAAATTCCAGGTCATTTCTGCCCCAGAGATTCGGATAGTGAGCCGGACCTCATGTTGTATGAGTCCACTCATGTTGGAAGTGCCATCCATGTTATGTGCTTTTAGGGGGCGAGCCATATGTGTCTTTGGCCACTTCATGTGTTCGATGAGATTGCAGTCGACGAAGCATCCAGTAGCACCACTGTTGAGGAGAGTGGTGGTGTCGACGATTTTTCCCGTAGGTCCGACAAAAGCTGATAGAGGGATTTGAATCAATCTAGCATTTTTGTCAGATACTATTACAGGAGCAATTGTATGGGAAGGCAGTGATGTCGAACCACTCCTTCCATCTAAAAATCCTTTGGAGATTCTTCTGTTTGAGTGAAAGAAATCTCTTCCTCTTCAACGTTATTGACTCGTTCGCCGTGTTTGTCGAGACCCTTGTTGAAACAAATCTTCAAGGCTCGAAGAGCATGGGCACGGTTGATGTTGAGGGTACAGAGGTACTCCTGAATTGGATCCTCTTTGGCCAGTTGAGGAGGAGGAGGAGGGGGAGACTCAGTGGTCTCGGTGACACAAACATTCTGGGGACAGGGTTGGGTCCCATGAGGTTGGGAAGGGGTGTTTCCGCGGTTCCAGGGGTGGTTCCGAGTACTACACCCAACCTTGTGGCAGATGAAGCATTTGTTGCTTCACATATGTTCAGCGTGGGCAGTGGGGGTGAGGTAGACACTGTCAACGTCCATGGCCATGGGATCACATGAGTGAGGGGATGAAGAGGAGGAAGTGGAGGGGATGTACAGCCCTCCCTTCCAAAGGGATTTCAACCTATTGGCAGCATCAAAGAATTGACCTGCCTTGTCAAGCCAAGCAGAAACCATGTGGGGTTCATCTGGCAAGGCCATCATACTGCACGCCAGTGACTCCATCACTGCGCACTTGACCAGGTCCTTCAGGATATCCTGGTCTGAGACACCTGATCTTCTGGCCTCAAGCTCAAAGGCTGAGTGGAAGGCATGGAAGTCACCTGAAAAGGGCTTTCCCTCCATGCAAATATCATGCAAGGCCATTCTGGCCCTTGTGGTGGTGTCCTTCAGGACAAAGATGCGCTTGAAGTCCTCCAGCAACTTCTCCAGCATCTTGTCTGCTGACTCGATGCTTGGATTGGCCAGCTTCATGAGCCATCCCGCTTTCTGGACATTTCAGACAAAACCGTACTTTGGAGCTTATCCACCATGAATACACTTGGCCAGGAATTAGGACATTCGTTAAGGAATATGTGTCCTCCTGTACCTCCTGCACGCATGCTAAAGTTCCTAGACACAAACCATACAGTCTGTTAAAACAACTCCCAATCCCCGAATGCCTGTGGAACTTCATCTCAATGGACTTCATTGAACAGCTTCCGGCTTCCTCCAGTTACTCCACCATCCTCATCATTGTCGACCATCTCTCCAAGCAATGTATATTCATTCCGATGACAGACACTATAACTTCACTGGAGTTGGCTAAGTTGTTTTTGATGAACGTCTTCTCAAAGCACAGCATTCCCTCCCACATCACCTCTGATCAAGGTTCCGAGTTCGTGTCACACTTCTTTAGGTCTTTAGGAAAGGCCCTCGACATCCGGTTACACTTTACCTCCAGATATCATCTGGAAGGTGACAGCCAAACGGAGTGTATGAATTAGACGCTAGAACAATACCTGCGCATCTATTGCAACTACCAACAGGATAACTGGTCTGAACTTCTGCCCCTTGCAGAGTTCACATACAACAATGCTCCTAGCGCTACCACCGGTGTCTCTCCATTCTTTGCGAACAAAGGCTATCATCCAAACATCTCCATACACCTGGAACGCAATCTCACTTCCACTCGTGCACTCAAATACTCAGTTGACCTCAACTCTCTACACCAATTCCTATGTGAGGAAATGGACCACACCCAAAAACACTACCAAGGACCTGCAGATGCCAAGCGAGCTCCGGCTCCAGACTTCCAACCTGGAGATCAGGTGTTCATCAAGGCAAAGTACTTTAGGTCGACTAGGCCATCCAAGAAACTATCAGAAAAGAACTTAGGGCCTTACAAAATCATCGCTAAAGCTGGTACCCACTCCTTCATGCTCTGTCTTCCCAAATCTATGAAATCTGTACATCCAGTATTTCACGTCTCACAGCTAGAACCTTGCATACCCAACATCATACCAAACTGCATACAACCTCCACCACCTCCGGTCGAAGTTGACAGAGAATCAGAGTTTGAAATCTCCGAGATCCTCGACTCAAAAATCGATCGAAGGTGCAAGAACTGCAAATTGCTTTATCTTGTATGTTGGTTAGGATATGAAGGTACTGATGAAGAAACTTCATGGTTACTAGCCACCGAACTTGATCACACATTGGAATTAGTTGTGGATTACCATCTCTGGTATCTGGACAAACCCGGACCTCACAATTAGGTGACAAGGAACATTTCATACAAATAACTATTAAGTGTGGGGCAACAAACGAGACAACTATACTACTCTACCATCTCTGCTTCAACCTCTGCGTCACTCTCAGTCTCCTCTGTTTCCTCTGTTTCCTCTGCTTCCTTTGCCGTTTCCTCCATCTCATCTGTCTCCTTCACCACGTCCGCGATGATTCGTTCCATTGCTGCTTCTCTGACGTCTGTGTCATCTGACATGCTTGCGTCATCCTCCAATCCACCCCGCACGTTCCACACCTGCTCCTCCTTGGTGTACACCATCATCATCATCATTAGATGATGGCGGGCAATGTGGCGGTTCATCATCCGCATCTCGTCCTGCATCTCTGTGAGCACCTTTGCGATGCCACAACCCACCTCCACCAACTCCACCATACCATCGCTACTCTAGCTCGGACCCACCTCCTCCGACCATTGTTTCTTCATCAGTGGCACGACTTCTTCAATTTCGTCATCACCTCATTTTCTGCACCGGACAGGTTTCTCCTCTCCCAGTCATTCATACCATGCCTTGTCCATGAAGCATCCTTTGCAGGATGTCACTTTGGGCTCCTCCCATGGCTCACACAGGAGGTTATTCTTGATGCACCCCACACAGTCTGGTGCTACCTGCCCTTTGCCTGTGTTGGTGCATTGTTGCGCTGCTACCTCCGCAGCCTGTTCTGACATTAGTTCTGGTTGTTCTCAAACTATGGTCACTCACTCGTTTCTTGGCCACCTCTTCAGCCTCATTGCATTGTTTCTTGTCCTCCACCACCTTGTGCTGTCTCTCTGCCTCAGCTGCCTGCCTTGCTCTCTCCTCCTCCACCTTCTTCTGTGCTTCCTCCTCCACCTTCTTCCGCGCCTCCTCTGCCTTCCGCTGCTCCTCTGCCTCCTTCCTCACCATTGCTTGTTGACATCGCTCCTTGCCTTGGCATCCCAGACGTTGTCGTTGTCATTTGCGTCTTCTGTGAGGTGCATGTCGAACCAATTTTTGATGTCAGTGATGTCGGACATGGTTAAGGAAGAAGTTAAGGAGAAAGCCCAGATTTATACCGCATTGCTAAATGATTCAGACTCCAACACTTCAAACTCTGTATGTCCACAATCTGGACACCAAAGCAAACCCCCACTTTCGTCACATCATCACTCTATGGCCTTCAGGGGTTCAGGCCTAAGAGGGGGATACTGTCATATCCTAGATTTTCATTAAGTCCAACTCCGGGCTTCTGAATCGACTCCAAGTCTATTCCAACCTGTTCTCCTTTCTCGCTTTCCAGACTTGTTGTCCGCTTTCCTCCGATGTTCATTCTGTTCCTATTATTCATTTCATATGACATTCATCATTGCTAACAAACTTCAAATCTATGTCTCACTTAGTAGCACAGCTCCGGGCATACTTGCCTCCATCACAGCACGGGGATATTTACTTCTGACCTCCGTGTAGTTAGTCATTTGGACCTGAGTCCTCCATATATAAACCTCCATACTTTGTCTTTAGTACCTCAGTTTGAATATCAACTTAATCACTTCCTTTGAGTCACTCTTGACCTTTACTCTCATTCTCCTCTGAAATACGAGGTCCTTAGGGAACTGGCAAGGGTGCGACACATAAGTCCTGCACTGATGACCTCATCCCTCCGTCTACCTCCGACCTTCCGTCATACCTCTGGTACACCTCCGACCCCAACCTCTGACCTTTGCACTCTCGCACCTCCAGACTTCGTCGGATTTGTCCAGAAGAACCAGATCTAACACTTATGGAGATGCAGGACGAGATGCGGACGATGAACTGCCACATCACCTGCCATAATCATCTGATGACAATGATGGCATACGCCAAGGAGGAGCAGGTGTGGAATGTGCAGGGTGGATTGGAGGATGATGCGAGCATGTCGGATGACACAGATGTAGGGGAAGCAGCGATGGAATGAATCATCACAGATGTGGCAGAGAAGATGGATAAGATGGAGGAAATGGCAAAGGAAGTGGAGGAGACAGAGAAAACAGAGGAGACTGAGAGTGATGCAGAGGTTGAAGCAGAGATGGTAGAGTAGTATAGTTGTCTCGTTTGTCACCTCATTCTTTGATCTTAGTAATCTGTATAAAATGCTCCTTGTCACCTAATTGTGAGGTCCGGGTTTGTCCAGACACCGGAGATGGTAATCTGCAACTAATTCTGATGCATGATCAAGTTCAGTGGCTAGTAACCATGAAGTTTCTTCGTCAGTACCTTCATATCCTAACCAACATACGAGATAAAGCAATTTGCAGTTCTTGCGCCTTCAATCAATTTTTGAGTCAAGGATCTTGGAGATTTCAAACTGCGGTTCTCCATCAACTTCAACTGGAGGTGGTGGAGGTTGTATGTGGTTTGGTATGATGTTGGGTACTGAAGGTTCTAACTGTGAGATGTGAAATACCAGATGTACGGATTTCATAGAGTCAGGAAGACAGAGTGTGAGAGAATGGGTACCAGCTTTAGTGATGATTTCATATGGCCCTAAGTTCTTTTCTGATAGTTTCTTGGATGGCCTAGTCGACCTAAAGTACTTAGCCTTGATGAACACCTGATCTCCGGGCTGGAAGTCTGGAGCCAGAGCTCACTTGGCATCTGCAGGTCCTTGGTAACATTTTTGAGCGTGGTCTATTTCCTCATGTAGGAATTGGTGTAGAGAGTTGAGGTCAACTGAGTATTCAAGTGCACAAGCAGAAGTGAGATCGTGTTCCAGGTGTATGGAAATGTTCGGATGATAGCCCTTGTTCACAAAGAACGGAGAAACACTGGTGGTAGCACTAGGAGCATTGTTGTATGCAAACTCTGTGAGAGGCAGAAGTTCAGACCAGTTATCCTGTTGATAGTTGCAATAGATGTGCAGGCATTATTCTAGCGTCTAATTCATACACTCCATTTGGCTGTCACCTTCCAGATGATAACCAGAGGTAAAGTGTAACCAGATGTCAAGGGCTTTTCCTAAAGATTTAAAGAAGTGTGACACGAACTTGGAACCTCGATCAGAGGTGATGTGGGAGGGAATGCTGTGCTTCAAGAAGACATTCATCAACAATAACTTAGCTAACTCCAGAGAAGTTATGGTATCTGTCGTTGGAATGAATATACATTGCTTAGAGAGACGGTCGATGAGGATGAGGATGGCAGAGTAACTGGAGGAATCTGGAAGCTGTTTGATGAAGTCCATTGAGATGGAGTTTCATGGGCGTTCAGAGATTGGGAGTTGTTTTAGCAGACCATATGGTTTGTTTCTAGGAACTTTAGCATGCACACAGGAGGTACAGGAGGACACGTATTCATTAACGAATGTTCTGATTCCTGGCCAAGTATATTTGCAGCAGATAAGCTCCAAAGTATGGTTTTGTCCAAAATGTCTAGAAAGCAGATGATCATGCTTAAACTGGAGGACATGAAGTCGAAGATCATCAGTGTCAGGCACATAGATGCGATTATCTAGACATAGGAAGCCTTCAGCATCGATAGACCAATGAGAGTCAGGTGTTGAAGGGGTGGACATATGCACAGAGGCCACTGGATCTGAGGGAAGAGCAGAGAGAATGTTGTTGTGGAGGTTTTCAACATCAAAGATGGAGCTGGCTTGGAGGACCAGAGCTGCTAAGTAAGTGGCTTGTAGGAATGCAGCGAGTTGCTCCTGGGTGAATACTGGTTGGAAGTTGTGTGGATTGATGCGAGTGTAGTCCTTATCCCCCTCTTTGGGGTAGATGTCCCAGCGTCGAGTGAGGACATCAGGTTTCATACCAAGGCGACCAGGATGGAAGCAGATGACCATATTGAATCCGGAGAGGAACTCCAACCACCAGGCTCGCTGGCAAGTCAGGAGCTTGGTCATAGCGAAGTATTTGAGGTTCTTGTGGTCAGTGATGACATTGACTGGAAGTGCAGAACCTTCAAGATAGTGCTGCCAGGCCTTGAAAGACTTGTGAATGGCAACCAACTCCTTATCATGGGTGTCATAATTGAGCTTGGGAGCTGACAGCATCCTAGAGTAGTAAGCGACCAGCCGGATTTCCTCATCTGGACATCAGAGAGAAAAGATTCCAGCAATAGCATAGTTGGAAGTGTTGGTTTCTACATTCATAGGGGTGTCAGGAATTCAATGAGTAAGGATAGGTGCGGATGTGAAGGCATCCTTGAGTTTCCAGAATGCGGAGTGACAATCGTCAGAGAATGACCATGAGATGGCTTTGCAGGTAAGGCAGGTCAAAGGAGTGACTATGGCAGAGTAGTTGTTGATAAATCAACAGTAGAAGTTAGCAAAGCCTAAGAAGGACTGTACATCCTTGACTTTACGAGGTTCGGGCCAATCCTGTATGGCTTGGACTTTCTCGGCAGACATGGTAAGTCTGGCCAGAGATAGGCAGTATCCAAGGTACTTGGTAGAGTCAGTGTGAAACTCACACTTCTCAGGTTTTGTGTAGAGGTTGTGTTTACAGAGTCGTCGGAGGACCTCCTGGACATGCTCCTTGTGGGTGGACTTGTCTGTGGAGAATATCAGGATGTTGTCCAGGTAGATGATCACGTAGACATTGAGTAAATCTGTGAAGATTGTATTCATGAACTGCTGGAAAGCAGCGGGGGTTTTTGTGAGACCGAAGGGCATTACCAGCCACTTATACGAGCCATAACGTGTGCGGAAAGAAGTTTTCCATTCGTTGCCCTCGGCGATGCAGACCAGATGGTACACATGCCGGAGGTCAATTTTGGTGTAGATCTTGGCATTGCTCAGAGCGTCTAGGAGGTTGGAGATGCGTGGAAGTGGGTAGCAGTCTTTCTTCATGATCTTGTTCAGTCCTTGAAAGTCGATGCAGAGGTGGAGTGAACTGTCCTTCTTGCAGACAAACAGGACTGGAGCAGCATGAGTGGAGGAAGAGGGACGGATGAATCTGTTAGCGAGGTTCTCATCAAGGAACATATGAAGTGCCTCAAGCTCTGTGAAGGAAAGGGAATAGAGGGTATCAAGGGGAGGAGAGGTGCCTTCTTCCAAATCGATCTTTAGATTGTGTTCGTGATGAGGAGGCAGCATGGATGCTTTGCTCTTGCTGAAAACATCAGCAAACTCATGGTAGTCCAGAGGTATACCAGAGAGATCTACTGGATCATCGGAAGTGGTGGAGGAACAGAGGTTACT
>JBBPOF010000989.1:0-14130 GCA_038091315.1 Porphyrellus cyaneotinctus | reverse complement strand
GGTACGACGTCAGTAGACGGACTGCCCTCGATGACTGAATCCATGTTATTGCTGTTCCGAGAGACCGACTGATCAATGCTCACAGTCACTGTCTCGAAACATTTCTGTGATGCGAGATTCAAAGGTGCACGAAGTGAGAACTATGAAGTACCCACTTAACTGCCTCAGTAAGCTAAAGCGACGATTCTGCACACAGTTCAACAGTGTATTCCGGAGAGTCTCATTGGCCTCCAGCATTGTAGAGAGCTGGGGAAGGCCTAGGGGTTTTGTGGGGCGGCGGTGATGGACTTGCTCATTGATGATCAAAAGAACATGGGCTCCATGTTGGAGGACATTTTGTCCATTGATGCCAGAACAAAGAAGTAGGAGGAGACTATCCTTGTCCAGGGTTGCATGTTCTTCCTCATTGAAGGCATCATCTGCCAGCTCGGGCCCATTGTTATCTATCTCCATGGTGTGAGTCAAGAATTCAAAATAGGTTTATGTAAGGGTCGTTCCGCCAAAACTCCGATTGGTCAATGGCTCCATCTTGTCAATACCGCGGGAACATCAGTAGGGTAAATACTCGGTTGCTATGTGCTAGACAGGGAAATGAACGAGTAAACGGACATATGGTAAAGGAATGGACTAGGTCGATCGATTGAATAATATGGCGACCCATCGCCATTCATCCCGTCATGCATTAGCTTCACACACGGTTCCCCGCCGTCGCGGGCCGTTCAAAATCCATCAGCGTTACCTCCGAGGTCTTCTAGACGTTGTATCAGGGCGGTCGTCATCCATATCCAACAAAATCAGGTCGCGAAAACTTACTCGATCGGAGGGCGATATGAGTATTACCTCAATGCGTTATTAGACATGGGCGGCGACATCATTGACAGGTCTTGGTCGGTATTGTGTGGCGTCATCCCTTCGCGAATGTAGGTTCTGGCATTCAAGTTGGCAAGGAGCGTGTTGCAGTAGAGCGAGCTAACCGGCGTGGCAAACGCCGCATAGTATGCACTTTGCGGAATGGCGCGCAACTACAACGTGTATGTCTGTCAGGCTGGGTAATGAGAATAATACCGCTGAAGAGGGTGCCAGCCGAGAGACGACACGATACCAAGATAAGTGGCAAATAAGGCCGTCCAAATACCCGTGTTCACTGAAAACATTGTAAGGCGCTGTAAAATATGTGCCGTCCTTGTAAATGTAAATTTCAGTTGTGTTTTCTTGGAGGCATGCGTTGTTAGAGCACGCTTACTTTGCGAATCCAGTGGCATTCCGCTTGCGGAGAAGCAAGATCGTCATGCCAATTGCGATCAGGACGTCTACAGCAGCATCGAGGGAGAAAATCGACGTAGTCAAGCCCTGGTTGCATGGTGCTCGGATTTGGTTCGAAGCACGAAAGATGCACCTACCGTGAAGAAACTATCCTCAAGTACAATGAAATTAACAACGTGTATGCTCCTGCAAGCCGAGGGTAAATTCACACTGAAAGGTATGAAAAACCAAACGAACGAACCCGTCCTTACTGTATACTGCTTTCACGATAAAAATTGAGGATGTGTGGTCAACCTTTGTCGACATGGGTTCCATCAATGACGACTTACGGATAACGGCCACTAATATTCACATAGAACCCATCACTATGATACCCGAGTGTCGCGAAGTCTGACCAATCTGATAGATTGCCTGGATAATCTGGACAACAGGACTTGATTGGCCGAGCCTCACTATAAATGCAAACACCTTACCCATAAGAGAGGCGCGATGATGTTCTTCCCGCTGACTGCACAGCTGTGAGTAAGAGAAAGAAGAAACAGAAAGTCCACACGCACAGATGTAGACGAAATAACCTTGCGCCATTTGATCTCGCCGTAGATAGGGGGGCGTCGAGAAGTCCAGGCCATCGACGATCTCGTCATCGTCGTATTCGCTATTAAACCCGGCTTCAAATGGATTGTCTTCCAAGTCGCTCGCCGGCAACAACGCGGTGGGCGACATCGTATTCCTAGGTTAAATTCCAACGCAGCAAAAGCGAAAAGCGAAAAACTGATCATCCATGGCGGCCAACTTGGCGTCGCGCTCTTGTTCCTCGAACTCTGCGACTAGACATCGCCGATATAGCAGCATCACACACGGACGCTCATGGTCTCTGCCAGCCCTGCGCTTGTCACGCAGGAGCAAGTACGCCACCTTGACGACGTTCCCTTGAACACCGTCGTCCCTCCGTAGACATTCCCAAATGTCCTCCTTGTCGACCCCATCCGTTCGCGACGCAAGTTCGTCGACGACGTCTTCCTCGATTCGGCCCAACCCCTCGATGATCTCAAAATCCAACGCCATTACAGGCGTAACCAGCAATGAGTGTTCCAAGAACAGGACCAGGGGTTGGTGGAAGGGGCGTGAGGTAACGTGGAAGATCTATCGTATAGAAAGGATGCTGCGTGATCTCGGGGACGGTTATCCGTTTGACAGGGTCGACCGCCAGCATCGAATTGATTAGACCCCGTGCGTCCACGCCCTGATAGCTCGACATATGATAGCTTCCCTCTATCCACGTCAAGTTGAGCGAACAAGTGAGAACGAGTGAAAAGGGACACATACGACTGATTTTCGTGAATAGGGTCTGCACGTCGTCGTCCTCGAAAGGCAGTCTTCCACAAAGCATCAGATAAAGAATAGTCCCACAACTATCTCCGGACCGGTGTAGAGACCGCAGCGGATGACCTCCGGCGCGGCATAATTCGGACTGCCACAACTCGTCTGGAGGATGTTCTCTGGTTTCAAATCTCGACGGACGATCTTGGGTTTGTGGCTGTACTCGATGCCGGACATGAGTTGTTGAAAGAAGCGCCGGGCGCGTGGTTCGGGGCATTTGACTGTTGGTGACGATGTAGTTGAAGAGTTCGCCGCCGGCGAATTCGAGAACGATGATATCCGTCGGGGTGGATATCACGTCATATCTAAAACGTGGTGGGTGGAGTCAGACATATGGGGTGGGGCGTTCGTCCCGACGAAACCGGATCATGGAAGACGTACAATTTGATGTGTGTCGATGCTGAAGGTACGCATGTACTCGACCTCGCGCTGTACCCGGGTCTTGGTTTTCGTCATGTGAATGACGGCCTTGGAGATGTACTTCATGGCGACTCTCTGTCCAGTGATAGTATGCATTGCCACTAAACGAATTCGGGAAGAAAAAATAAAGGGAGGGGAGGAACATCAATCGACCGGAACAAGTCACCACTGAAATCCGAATTTATTCACAAAGCAATAGATCCGAGTTACAAACCCCAAAATTGGCACAATCTGATAAAATATGCCATCTGGTTTGATAACTCACTTGTATGTGTATAAATCGCTATCCTCCCTTGCCAATTGCACCAATGTGCTAGCTGTTTAGAAATATGAATTCAATTTGTAGTGCATGATACACTCCGCTTTGGGACGCTTTGCAAAAATAGGTATCAAATCAGATCCCATTTTTCCGAAAAGCACATTCAAATTGTTCAATTCCATAAAGAGTATATGTATATTAATATTGTATCTATAACCGTGGAAATTTACGACGATTACACTACTCTAATAGACTGCTTATTCATCCTGCGAGCCTGACCTTGCGTGAGCAATTAATTTCTCACACTCTCAATTGGAGGGTAGACTGGTGGCCGAGCGGAATTGCAAGGTAGGGACAGATCACGGGCATTCATCGCAGTGGTTTGCAGCAGGCACCAGGCACCATTAATGAACCACTTACCAAGGTGAGAAATGAGATCGGAGACAAACCCAAACAGATATGCCAGTCCACACAACATGGCAACCATGGAGGTTAGTGTTGGACTCACCTGCTCTGAAATCAGTGTGAGGAGAAGAGAGGATGAAAGTCATTTGATCCACCAATGGACCTTTAAGCAAAGAGGATGAGCATGATCCGTCTGATATCTATAAAGGTGCATCTTGTGCCACTATGCTGTCACACGGGACTGTGCAGGCCATGCCAAAATGAGACACAGTAGGCTGTGCAAGGGCGTGCGTGTGCATGGAACATCAGGTAAGACAACCGCTTGATGTATGGACCCCAGACACTGGCAAACACAAAGGCCTAATTTAGGACACTATACGGTTGGAATAGAGTCTGCAATGGCAAGTAATATATGTGGTATTTTGCAAGGAAATTACAATCAGATGAGTAATGTCCAGAGCTCAAATCATTCGTGAATCATCTTGCACAAGGGTTACAATTCACTTGGAACTATACAGATGAAAACAAGTGTAGTGGAATTTGCTGATTGAGATCTAATTGAAGTGCGGCATTGAAGAATTTTGGAGCTTATTTGGCATTCAAACAAGAACATAGCATGATATCTTGGTCTCAGTGGTGAAGGGGATTGCTAGGACGTACTCTTTACTTTTCCAAAGGTACCCTCAGCAATGTTGCCGGTGACGGTGTACTCTCCCAGCTTCGATGCTGAGAACAACGTTGGGTTGTCGCTCATCTGAAAAGCGCCGTCGTCCGCCGTTGGTCGTTGTTGTCGGTGGAGTCCTCAGTCTGTGTCGTGTGGTGGTCCGTCAGGGTTGGTTTCGTGGTCATGACTGGTGGTGATTGTCAGGACTCTGCCTCAATCACTCAAAATGAGCTAATGAGAACAGTGAATGATAATTTCAAGACTAGGGAATTGACTATGTACATGTGGTCTTATATACCTTTTGCCTTGAGGTATGGAATGTTCTACAACCTTCTATACTACGTCATAGATAAGAGAGATGAAAGATAAGAGATAAGAGAGATAAGGACAGATTCTGATATTACCCCCCTTCTTTGATCAAGATTCCAGATTGATTATGGTTGAGGAAAGTCAAAATAAGAGTCATTGAATCTCTGATATCGTTTGCAGAATTGTTTGAAATCTTCAGATAGGAATAGGGATGATGGAGTTGGTAAAGGGATTCCCAAACAAATAGGGCAAGAACAAGGTGAATCATATGAGGATTGAGAAATATGGATAGTGAGTCGAGGAGCATCAGGATTTTGTTTGTGGAATTTCCGTATAGCCATTTGGGCATTAGATAATTCCTTAATGGGGGGATCCATTCATTTTCTTCTCATGGAAAACCTTTCCATTTTACAAGATATTGGATGGTATTTCCAGATTGTCGAGAATCAATAATTGCCTTGATTTCGTGTGCTTGTTGTCCTGAGACTAACTCTGGTAGAGGAGGTTTCTCAATCTGTTGTGATGGGAATTCTGCTGATCGATAAGGGTGAAGTAGACATTCATGGAAGACTGGATGAATCTTTTTCCAGGTTTTATCCAGTTTGAGTTGGTATGTGGCGAGTCCTTCTTTTTTGACCACTTTGAATGGACCATATCTTTTGTCATCTAATTTCTTTGATGGTCTTTCTGTTTGGATATTGGTTGCTTCTAAAAGGACCAAGTCACCTGGCTTATATTCTACTGGAGGACGGGTTGTTCGATCATGAAAGCGTTTCATGTTGTAGGCTGCCATTTTCAATGCAGCACTGGTGATTTCTTGAGTGGTTTTCAGTTCTTCCACGAATTGTCCTGCTGCTGGATTTCTTTCCTTTTTCTTTTGAGTGAATCCTGATTGTGGTTGATGACCATAGTTGAGAAAGAATGGTGAAAAGGTGGTTGCGCTGGTGGTTGTTTGATTGTGTGCAAACTCGGCAATAGCTAACCATTTGGCCCAATTATTTTGTCTATGATTGATGTATAAATGTAGGTATTGTTCTACCCATGCATTTTTTCTTTCTGTTTGGCCATCAGTCTCCGGATGATATGCTGTAGATGGGTTTCCTTTGATTTTCAACTGTTCATACAATTCTCTCATAAATGATGATACAAATTGTGGTCCTCGATTGGATATCACTTTCTTTGGTAATCCATGCAGCTTGAAGACTTCATCCCTGAAGATCTTGGCTACCCCTTGTGACAAGATTTCAGTAAGAACTGGAAATAGGTGAATCATCTTTGAGAATCTATCGACTACTACCATTATGGTGTTTTTTCCTTGTGTCATATCCCAGAAATCCGCTAAGTCCAACTCCAGAGATCCACGCACCTTTCCGGTCCCTCCAGCACACATACGCGTACATCCAGTTATATCTGGTATGTTCCCTCTCGGACATCCGTTCTGGACTTATCTTCTGTCTATGACTATTTTCCTTTGACTGTTTTTTACTCATTGTGTCTTTGTATAATTGATTGGTAACTGAGTTTAACCTGTGTCTTGCTTAGGAGCACAGCTCCAGACTTTCGTACCTCCGCCACAACTCCAGTTATTTAGATCCTGTCTCCCGTTCGACTTAGTAATTGGACTTCATCCTCCGTATATAAACCTCCATAAACTTGTCATTTGTTCCTTAGTTCAAATATCATCTTAGTCACTTCCCTTGAGTCTTTCTTCTGCATCCTGCTCTCATCACCCTCTGGAAATACAGGGTCTTAGGGAACTGGCAAGGGCGCGACACATAAGTCCCGCACCAACGACCTCATCCCTCCACCCTATCTCCGACCTCCCGATGTACCTCCAGTACATCTCTGACCCCAATCTCTGACCCTGCGTCCGCGCACCTCCAGACTTCCTCGGACTTGAGCTGGAAGAATCGGACTTAACACCTTGCAATTCTGGTAATGGTCCAATGAGATCTACAGAGATGATTTCCCATGGAGATTCGGGTATTTCGTTAGGATTTAAAGGAGTTTTCTTTCCTCGTTGATCCGTTTTTACACACTGACACTTGTCACATCCTTGTACATATCGGCGAATATCTCTTTTCATGGTGGGCCAGTAGTATTATGTTTTTACAAGATCGTGTGTGTGTCGGATACCCGGATGTCCTGCTAATGGGTGATCATTATTGTTTTTCAGGATTTTCTCTCATAATTGAGTGATAGGTGGTACATATACAAGAGTTTTCCAATGAATCAGATCATCTTTTTTGTTCCATGCACTATCTTTCAATTCCAAACCCTCCTGTATGAACTTTTCTATTTGGAACTGATTCTCCTTGATTTCTGTTTCAATGTCTTTGATTGTGGTTGTTCGTATTTCGATTGGTTTTAGAACTGTTTGTTGTGCATTTTCAATGGATGCTCCCCTTTCAAAGTCTGACCTCTGGGACAGACCATCTGCTGGGTTTGTTTTTCCAGGTTGATGGGTTATCGTGTAATGGTATTCCTGGAGTTGTTGTTGCCAGCAAGCTTGGTGCTGTGAAAGGTCCTGAGGGTGAGTAAAGTATGTCAAATTCTGATGATCAGTCAGAATTTCAAATGGGATTGCAGCATCAAGTAGATAATGATGCCATTCTTTCAATGCAAACATTATTGCAGTGAGTTCAAGATCAGCGGCATGGTAGTTCTTTTCAGCATCACTGAGGGATCTTGATATAAAAGCGATTGGATGCCATCGATCATCCTGTTTTTGTGTAAGGATGGCACCTAGACCAAGCCCAGAACTGTCCGTTTTGATTTGGAAAGTGTTAACGCTGAGGCTAGTCTCCAGCGGATCCTGAGTCTCTTGTGGGCTCAAGCAGAGTCAGTGGTCTCGTACTCGCAAACGGCGAAGTATGGAAGGGGTCTCGTCAGAGGTCGGTGACTTGACGGAGGAAGGGTCTCACTCAGATGGGGCCGAGTGGTACTAGAAACTAGGCTGTATAGTGTAGAACTAGATGGGGAACTACTAATACATGGGCAGCGCTTATATAGTGGAGAGCAGGGTACGAAATGGGAGCCAGAGATCCCATTTTAGGAGATGCTGTCCATCCAGACAAATTGAGAATGGATGAGCAAGCCATAACAAAAAGGGATGTGACGTGACTCCAGAAGTCAGAAAGGAAACCAAGGTCACGTCACCACAACCAAAAAGAATATGGACCATACCACTTCAGGAAGTGGTCAGAGGAGAGCATGGACGCTAACAGAATAAGGAAAAGGACGCGGAAAAGGTTCCAAACGTCGTCTAGAGAGGAAACGGTGGAAACTGAATGAAGTCAGGGAAACGAAAGGGCATGTCATCGAAGTCGGCATCTGGGGGGATGGCGGAGGAGATGATTGGAGTGAGGGCGGTCGTGGGCTGGGTGTCTAGGGGGAAAGTTGTAACAGAAAGGTTCTTTGTCGGTGGGCATTCTTAAGGCAGGTGCAGTGGTGATTTTTTGTTTTAGATGATCAAATGCTTTTTGGCATTCTTCTGTCCAATCGAATTCTTGCTTTTCAGATGTGAGCACATTGAGGGGTCGAGCTGTTTTTGTGAAATCTTGTATGAATTGCTGGTAGAAGTTTATGAAGCCGAGGAATCCTTGCAATTGTTTCTTTGTCTGAGGAATCGGCCAATCAGTGACTCCTTTTACTTTTCCAGGATCCATCTTGATTTCTCCTTCAGCTACAATGATACCAAGATATTCCATGGTTGTCACTTCAAATTCACATTTTGTGAATTTTAGTGACAATTTATTGTTTCATAATATCTGGAGAACTTCTTTCACGATCTGACAGTGTTCGTCTAATGTCTTTGTAAAGATCATGATATCATCCATGTATACTACGATTTTTCCTCTATTTATGAGGTCTTGGAATAGATGGTTCATCATTGTTTGGAACGTGGCTGGAGAGTTGGTGAGTCTGAAGAACATCACCAACAGTTCGAACAGTCCACGATTGGTTCAGAATGCTGCTTTCCATTCATCTCCTTCTTTCATGCGGATATTATTGTATCCCCATCGAATATCAAGCTTAGTGTAATATTTGGCATTCTTTAGTTTGTCGATTAATTCATTGATCAGGGGAAGAGGGTATCGGTTTTTGACTGTGATGTCATTGAGTTTTCGGTAATCCTGCACTGGTTGGAGTTTCCCATCTTTCTTTTTAACAAAGAAGAAAGCGGATTCAAATGGAGATTTAGAAGGTCTGATGCGTCCGGTTTTTAGGTTTTCTTCTAGGAAATCATCAAGTTCCTTTTGTTCTGCTAATGTTAGGTTATACATTTTACAGTCAATCTTGTGATCTCCTGGAAGCAATTCTACGGCATGATCCCATGGTCATTGAGGAGGAAGTTCATTGAATGATTCTTTCACAAAGACATCTTTGAATTCGTGATAATGTTCAGGTACTGTTTGTTTGAACATTTGTTCTCTTTTCTTTTCACCTGAAGCTATTGTGATTTCTGTCGCTAGGTTTCGAACATATTCATGATCTATTGCAAAGAATCGTTCCTCTTCTTTTTCCTCATCTTTGTCATCATATGGGATCAGTCTGGGGGTGTGATCCTCGCAGTTGAATATGAGAGTTCGTTCTTTCCAATTCACATCAGGGTTATGTTTCTTTAACCAATCATAGCCAAGGAACACGGCATGAGTACTTAGATTGGTCAATGCTAATGCTACATTTTCATTATGTTCCACAATGGTCATTTCAAGAGTGGTGAACTCTTCGATTGATCCTCTGTTATTGATTGTTCCATCTGCATTATAGACTGGTATTGGTGTTGGAAGTTTATGAAGTGCCAGTCCTTTTTCTTTTGCAAATTGAACATCAATGGCCAAGCCAGTACATCCTGAATCCAACAAGGCGATTGTTTCAAAGGTTTCACCTGCAGTGGTGGTTAATTTTATCGGGATTTCGAAAGCATTTTCGGCTCGTTTTCTTTTAACAAATCTCGGTTTGGTTTGGAGTTCTCTCAATGTGAATTGTGATTCGAGTTTTCCCAGTCCTTTCAGTTGTCTAATTAGTTGAGGAGTTACCTCTGCCAATCGAGATTCGTGCATAAAGGATCTGACGTGTTTTAAGGCATGTCCTTCATCTGTGTGATCAATTACCCTTTTAATCCATTGACAAGTCCATGGATCGACTGTGTTTAACCACTATCGTTTCTCCTTGGACTTAGATTGAGTATCCACCTTTGGAGAAGGAAGGATCATCAGCACCTTTGGTGCGTCAGACTCTCCAGTGATCAGCCAGGTATCCACCTTTTCCTTGGGAAGGATCTGACCAGCAGACTCGTCAACCTTCTTGGGTCTTTGGATTATTTTAGGAGTTTTCAGGATTTCTCCTTTTCCCATGGAACCAAAACCTTCTGTGCCTCTTTTGGTTTCATTCAGATCAGTTTCATTTAGTTTGTCCATGGTGATCTTTTCGAGAATGAATTGTGTGATGTGATCACCCTTCTTGATTTCATACTGTACGTCTGAGTGGTTTATTATGAGGACTTTGACTTCTCCTCGATAATCTGCATCGACTACTCCGGCACCAATGTCAATCCCTTTTAGTGATAGACTGCTTCACAGAGCTATTCTACCATAGGTTCCTTTTGGTACTGTGAATGCTATTTGTGTACTTACAAGCGTTCTTTTTCTAGGCAGTACTACTATTTCTTCAGTGCTATGTAAATCACATCCTGCACTGTGTTCGGTTCCTTTTACTGGTCTTCTTGCATCTGGGCCTAGTCGTTTGAACTTAAGTTGTGAGATCTCTACTTCATCAACAGGCAAAACATCATATTTATTGTACAACAGATTACATGAAGTATTTTTGAAAGGTTCAGTCGACCTCAGTTCTGACCTTCCTTTACAAAATCATTTTCAATGTCCTTGATCTTTTCGGCAAGATCATCATTGTCCATGTATGTAATGGTATGATTATGGAAGACCATCTGTCTGACTGGGCGCCTTGGATGGAAGTGTTCAGCACATGGCCACACCTTGCCACATTGTCTGCACAACCCCTCAGCATGTGCCTTTGACAGATCCATAGGGGCTTCCTGTCCACCAAACATCCCCACTTGATTCAGATGAATCGGAGTGGTGCCAGCGTTATTCCCTCCAGAGGGAGTCACGGGCGAATGTTGGTAGTTTGGCACAGGATTGCGCCCTTGGTATCGTGGGCTGATAAATCCGGGTCTTTGCATGTTTGAAGAAGAGGAGGGGGATGTCAGAATATGTAAAGACCTCTTCTTTCTGTCTTCTATTTCTTCTAGAAGACATTCGGCCTGGATTAGAGTGTGTGTCCAATCCTGGTAATTGTCAGAATTTATGAGGTTGATTTGAGATCATTCAACAAATTCAACAACCTCATTGCAGACAGCCCTTCGGATGAGATTGACCAGCAACCTCAAGCTGTGGATAACGTCATATTCTGCTTGGGCAATTGCCTGGTTGAAGCAGAGGATGAACTCTTCAACACTTTCCTTCAACCTTTGCTTCATGGAGAGAAGCTCTTGTTCGGTGTTGCATTGAAGGGACATGGGAGCGAATATGGTTGAGATGTTTCGTTTGAATTCGGTGAACCGATAGTTTCTGAGATTGTCGCTGTGATTTTTCAAGAAGACATCTGCAAATCGTCCAGCTGATCCTTCTCTCATAAACGAGAGGATGATCATGATCTTCTGCTGGTCATTTGGATCTTCCTGGAAACCTCCCATGTACAGGCAAACGTTTCACCACCAAGAGTGGCACTTTGATTTTGTTCCATCAAATGTTTCTGGTTTCAGGACAAATGATTTCCCAATTTCTGGTGCAATGTTGTTTACTTGCATGGGGTTTGTGATTCTTGGTAATGGCGCCTGAGGGATTGGGGGTGGTGCCGGGTGCGCCTGTTGGTATTGAGCCATGGCGGCGGTGACTGCGGCAGCAATAATGGCTTGAAGATCAGTGCCAGGAGCTGGGGCAGGTGGTTGTTGTTGGAGATTAGCAGGATCAGGGTAGAGATCGTCATTGTCGGCCATTCTGATTTCTGGTTCTCTGATGTCAGATGAGGAGGTGGTGGTGTCAGACGATGAACTACTTTCTTGATCATAGTCCAGATTGTTTTTGCAATATCCAAGTACCTGTTACTACCCCTTGCAGGTGTTATGCAGGCTCTAGATCGAGTGCAGGAAGGGGATGTCCTACAAATTTCTCCTGCAGCAAGGGTGCAGTGGAGGTCTTGAACTGCAGATTTCAATGGTTGCAATGAATTTGTTGCTGAGAGTTCTTGACTGAGCAGAATTGTGATCATCGACCCAGAGAGTAGCTCTCAATGAGCAGGTCTCTGGTATAGATCGCGTTCTACCCTAAATCGATCACCACCAATGACGAATGTCACAACAAAGGGATGGGAGTTACTGAGATCATGAGCTCAGTGTCAGATTTGGCCCCTAAGGTTTTGAAGGGCAGAGTTGAGATGATGGAAACAGATATGCCTGGCTACGGCAGCTTGATACATCAAGCGAAACAACGTGACGTAAGTCTGGTGATCACGTGAACCGGTAAGGGTTATTGGGCCCCACTACACTGTGGCTTAAGTCCCACAGATCCTCCCCTCATGCACTATGGGGTTAACAATGTTATCCTTATTTGTACGGCGGACGACCATATGACTACTGCGCAACTAGCCTACAAGACATAGGTTCGGCTAGATGCAAAGGACCAGTGGTATGCCAGGGCAATTCATGTTTGCCAGACAGGTTTCCCTTAACCCTGAGATCCAGGTGTGGTACAGTGACGAGGACGAAGGGTCCTACCGCCAAAGGCAAAGATGGTAAGAGTGGTAAATGGAATGACGGATGGGTTGGAGTCGGTGAGCATATGCTCAATGTGGTAGAGGAGTGAGGGAACACAGGTTCGAAGTGAAGGTGCGTGGGTTAGTCTTGAAATAATGTCAGGACTCTGCCTCAATCACTCAAAATGAGCTAATGAGAACAGTGAATGATAATTTCAAGACTAGGGAATCGACTATGTACATGCGGTCTTATATACCTTTTGCCTCAAGGTATGGAATGTTCTACAACCTTCTATACTACATCATAGATAAGGGAGATGAAAGATAAGAGATAAGAGAGATAAGAACAGATTCTGATAGTGATAATATTTCCTGGTCCCCAAAGGACGCTGATACGAGGAGTGGGAAGGCAAGGGTAATAAGATAGGATATGTACATTGTAGTCGCAGTACTGTCGCAGCATGCTCCCAGGGTGTTTGCCTCTCTGTCTGCTGCTGCGATGTTGTCATCACCTAGATGGGACGAACAAAACCTTTGTATTCAAGTTCTTGTTGGTGTTACATATATCGACTCTGTTTTCTTGGCGTTATTGCGTTTGACTCGTCATGACTGTCATCCTCACCTCAGGAAGCACATTCTCGGTACCTATAGAGGCCTTCGAGGTGGGTTATTCATTTGAGAATGAATTGTCCTCTGAGGCTGAGCTTCATGAGGTTCTAAAAATAGACTCCCTCGTTGACTGTCCAATGAGCCTCTGGACCCTCATGTGCACCTCTCAGGTAGTCATCACGAGCCTCACACACTCACTCACACACCTGCCCTCCCCCACACAGCCTTGCCCTCGCAACAGTGACATGGCAACAACAACAACAACAACAACTCGGAGACAATCACAACCACTCACCCACCTCACTCACCAGAGCTCCAATGTGGCAACGACAATGTGACAATCGTGACTGCATGATTGCCATGGCGTCGTCGTGACCACTCGCCCACCTTGCCTACATGCCCTTGCCTCGCCTGACATGCACGGACACCCTCGCGCGCCATTCCAACATGCACAGCGCGTCTGTCATTCGCCACCACTCACACCGCCACCACTTGCATCGCCCTCCTGATGTTCATGGCCCACACAGCCCATGCGCACTTGTCCTTGTCCCCGCCCTTGCCCTCACCTCACCACACCACCCGACATGCATGGCCCACACACCCACCATCGTGAGGACGGCATGCTGCGACCACCGCGCGCTTTTGTGACATGAGAGTGCATGCTGGTTGCTGTGCATCATCACCCTGCCCCCTCCCCACCTCCCTGCCCTCTTGCACCCTCGTCCTCGTCCTCATCCTCCGACATGCACAGCCCACCCACCCTGATTTGCTCTTGCCTCACCTGACACACGCCTTATCCTTGTCCTCCCGATGTGCATGGCCCACCTGCCCACTCCCTCGTCTCATCCAATGTGCAGATATGATCAGGCCCTCAGTCCGTATTACATAATACAGTCGGTCCGGTATGTTGTGATTTCAAAAATGGAATCTCTCTAAAAACATGTTTTTTTACACCACTTCCTGCCTATGTACCATATAATTTGTTGTAGATACATGGTATATCTACAATATATCAGTAGCACAGACCACCAGGAACATGGCTGAT